>WYDI02000808.1:0-24388 GCA_009867235.2 Psittacus erithacus
ACAGGTTGTGGGGGGAAAACAAGCAGGCTACATGCTTTGTCTAATTTACGAATAAGCTTAAACCACAACAAAGGGTTATGATGTCTGGTTGATCCATAGCTCATGAAGCAAGAAGTTGCCAGAAGATAAAACAACCACAAGATAACCATAGATATACAACACTAAACATAAATGAACAAAGGTTTGGTTTTGTTGGGTTTTTTTACAAGTCACTCACAAAATATCAATTTCAGCACAGCTATGCAAAAAGAGTAAATAAAGTTTGAGAAATAGGTACCAGCTTTTATTTGGAGTTACTTCAGCAGATGACACCTCTCTCTTCGATAATGTTTAGAAATCAATAGTATCTGGGCATCTCAGTAAGGATGTCTGAGAGAAGTTCAAGAGATTAAAAAAGGATGAAACAATAAAGGGGAGTAGGGAGAAGAATCAGTTACTTGAGAAAGAAAGTAAAATGAAAGTGTTCAGTATGTAGACGCATAAACCAGACAAACGATTCAAACACAAAGCTCAGACAAGAAAGAATTAATGAACATAATGTTTATTTTCGAAATTTACGTTTCTTGCTATTCCATCTTTTTAAAGACAAACACCACCACAACAGTGTTACCACGTTTGACTCTACTGCACTGCACAGCCTAACGACAGCCCACACAGTTGACCATTGTCCAGTGTGTGGGCACCACCTTCTGGTCAGCGCCGGGAAGGCAGAAAAAAATAACGTTTAAAACTAATTTTTAATTCATTTTCACCCGACATGGCATGTAACAGCATAATTTTAATGCGAAGATGAATGCATACAGTTTTACTATCTCATCATGTTAGTAGTTGTGGGTCTGAAGCTATGATAATTGTCATTCAGATGTCTGACTTCAAACAAAACCAGATAGTGTTATCAACCCCAAAAATCATATCCTAGATTCTTCACACATTTTCTTAAAGGCCTTTATTAAGGCCTAGATGTTTAGTTTCTCTCAAAATTATCACCCTAAAAGCACAGTTTTGCTTAAGGAACATTAAATGAAGCTGTAAAGTGGTTGGTACTCATTTATCAATTAAAATAAAAGATTCTTGTTACAAATTTTAATTTTCAGTGTCACCTTCCTTGAATATTACAGTAGGGCATTTTTCTTTCTTAAGTGGCCATTTAATTGGGTTTTGCAGTCAGATAGTAAATTGCTTCATAGGGTTACAGAAATTCAGATATTAGCCCAATTCACAGATTCTGTAATTACATCTGACTTTATTTCTAAAATAGAAATGGATGCAGTGTTCAGGAGCACTATGTTACAAAGAATCCCAACTTGTCATACGGATTCGTAACTTACATTCACTCAGCCTGAATTAACCTGTCTCAGACTGCAATAAGGCAAAACTTTATATATTTGAATAGAGCATATCTTTCAGATGAACTACGTTTTAATCAAATATTGCCATCCTACACCAATCATATTTTTATTAATAATGGACATTTTCATTTTGAGGAGTGGCAGGATTCTGAAGGATGTTGATACCTTCTTTTCTGCATCACTGAAAAATCAAGTCACTTTTCTTACAAGCTGCTGTCATTTTCAGCAAAACAATTATCAGTTGCTTGCTTTCTCAAAAAAACCCCATCATATCCTGACAGCCCACACTGACAAATTTTCCTATGCTCCCTTCAGTGTGCTGAGGCCTGACAATTAGGTTTCTAGCGGGATTGTTAGTCCTCATGTTCATTTGGGGCAGGTTAGTGACTAAATCATTCTCAGAGTGGATTTTGGGAATTTTTTTAATTGTAAAGCTGATCACCAGTAGCAGGGATGGCTACCAATTCTCTCATATGAGTCACTGACCAGACACCAGATGGTGGAAATACTCTGTTCCTACTAATCTGGCCCAGAGCTGGCAATTCAGAGAAAAGCCTTATCCCATTACCAATTGCCTGAGCCATCCTGTCTCACACCTGCAGGCTAAAGATAGTTAATAGTCTTGAAGTAACTACCACCCCCTCAAACATCCCATCTACAACCCATTCCAGGCACCTACTGGGCAGATCTCAGAAGACATCCATAAATGTCAGTACACTTCATTGAACTTACGTTCTACCTAAGGAGGAATAAAAAAGAAGCCAGGCTGGTAAAATAACAACACCAATTGACATAGTGCTACTGATACAACAGCTGGAAGGTAAACTTTACTGCAAATAAAAGATCAGGAAAAATAGAAGCTACAGGAAAAAAAAAAAAAAAGAAAATACAAATACAGTAGTTAAACACCTTAATCAGCTCTTAACAGTAGAACTAGGGTTTTTTTAGTGAACGTATTCATCCTATCTTTACAATTTTCTTTGCCTTTGCACAAGTACCTTGTTTGGCTGCACATTAAAGATTTCCATTTTTATACATTAGGCTTCTGTGTTGCATCCAAAATCACTATCAAAATTCCTGCTTTCCACCACAAATTGCCAGGGCAACTAGTGTTACATTTGTGAAGATGACACAGAATATATAATTTGGAGTTACAGATAACTGCAAAGAAAACAATTCAAAGAATTTCTGAGCTTCTCTATATTCAGACTCAATCACTGAAATTCTTTAAAAATGCAGATGTGTTTAATATCAATATGTGTTTTGAGAATATGAGAACACAAGAGGAAAGAGTTAGTAGGTTATTTTTATACATAGATATGTTTACATTTCTCTGCATTAGGTCTGCATATATTTGGATCTATATTCCTTCAGTCCTGAAGAAAAACATGACTCAGATTACATATCATGATCTCATAAAATCCTATTACACCATAATTACTTTATCTAGTTAGACTCTTTTACCCATCTGGAAGATTTGACTATTCAAACCTGTCAAGCAGTGCACAAAGAACTCATTTACAAGGGAACCATGAAAGTAACTGTACAAAATGTGCCCTGCAAAAAGCATAAGCATAGCTCCCTGGTGCTGTCTTATATGTCTTAGTGTTCATTCTTCACTCTGTGTCTCATACAGCTTGACACAGCAGGTACAGAAAGTTGTGCGGCATATGTAAGTGCTTGGTAAGCGTAAGTTTTATTTATGACAATTTATTCATTTACAGCAATGATCTCCCTAGGGATTGAAAATACCCCATCTTTTGTCCATAAAACCATCCTATCACATCATGCTACGTGTCATAGTAATGGTAGCAAAAACATTGTTCTAAAGTAATTACATATTCTTTATGCCGATTATTTTTCTATGATCATTTTTTTCCTTGAAAATACATAATTAGGCCTTGACAAAAATTTTAAAATACTAAAAATCCCTCAAGTGTACACTTTTCTATATTGGAACTGCAGGTAAAACTGTCTGAGGTTTGAATTTCTCGAAATAATTATTTTAAGTGTGACATTTTCTCTCCTCAGCTTAAGTAATAAGATTGATGTAGCTCTTCTGCCAGAACCCCTTGTTCATTCCAGTGTAGTAAAACTGGCTTCAGAGAATTAAAATAAGCAATGTTAGAGA
This sequence comes from Psittacus erithacus, assembly GCA_009867235.2. NCBI lineage: Eukaryota > Metazoa > Chordata > Aves > Psittaciformes > Psittacidae > Psittacus > Psittacus erithacus. The sequence continues at coordinate 3,481 of WYDI02000808.1, forward strand.
AGTAGCATTTTCTTAATGCAAACTTCAAACACATTGAAAGTATCCTACAAGTGTGGTATACTGGCACACCCCTATTAGCAGTACGCAGAAGCAGCAACATTAGATCTTTCCTCTACTGGTGAAATTTACATAAATTAAAAAAAAAAAAGAAAACATGGAAAGGAACATGGAATTGGAAAAGAAAGTTTCAAAAAGAATATAGTTTTTCAGTACTTTGCAGTTAATGCAAGAAACTCTGATTTTTTTCTTTAATTTAGGGAAGACTGCAGCAAAAAGTAAGTTAAAATAGGCTAAGGAAGATACTCAGAAAAGGTTTAAGGATGCTTAGCTAAGAAGACTGTTTTTCCAGGCCCAGATAGTAATGCAAACCAGGGTATGCATATCAAAAACAGAATCAAAGGAAGACACATGAAAGAAGTGGAATTCTTAATGTAAATGATTGGAGCTGAGCCTGAGGATGGTTAACCTGTTAGTATTAGCAGCTAGATGGTCCATGGTCATTGCTAAGTAACCAAGGCAGCTTTGCGATTCTGAAAATGGAACTGGACCTTTGACAGAAATTACAGTACTATTACAAAATCTGACCCCTACTTGGACTTGCAGAACAGCTTCTTTTCAGAAGAGGTATTTAATAACCAGGCCCAGTAACAAAAATATTATTCTGTTTGGCACCTTGACTGAACAAGCCAGTTGCTCTGCCCTTTAAAAGCTAAACATAAGATCACATAAGAAGCTCTTCTGCCATTTCTGCCACTGTCTAGCATCAGCATCTAACTTAGCTACATTTGGATGGCAATCTTTTAAAAATGGTTTGGTATCTAACCATGTGCTCCTGATGAACTTCACAAGGTCTGGTTTGGAAAGCTCAAGCATTTTTAAGTGTGCATCATCTGATAATTGCCACATTCTCTAAAGCAACATATCATCTGTTACATTTGATTATTATTTTTTTTTTTGGTCAGCATGCACAGCTGAAAGAAAATAAAGTTTAAAAACCTTTACTGACCCGGATAGCCACAGGTGACGTGCTCAGGTGAGTAGGAAAACCATGTATAGATTAAACATAGCGCACACAGGACAGCTTGAACTGAAACTGCAGCATCTGCAAAAATGAAGGTAAAAGTGACATTAGGATGATTATGCAAACATAAAGGTTATCCTGCCATAGAAGACTACATCTGTTAGGCTAGCAAAATGAAATTGTTGAGAGGATAAAATTATTCTCTTATGGCAAACAGACTTCACAGAAGGTGAGAGTTGTTTAAACTATCAGGAAATACTGGCACCAGAACAGACGGACATGAGTAAATTTAGACTGGAAATTAGAATGTATTCCTATGCACCGGGGCATGTTTGTTCAAAAGGAGAACAATTATGGTGAAAGACTCCAATGACTTTTTAGATCCATACGCTTATGAAACTTCTGAAATGAAACATTGGCTGACCTAAGGACTTTAAGATTACATACTCACAGCTCATTTTGAATTGTATCAAATACCTTCTTTGTACAGCAGACTTGTGTCATAAGCTGGTATCTTATGGATCACCTTGTTTTAAAGTCTGATAATATCATGACATGAAAAGCAGGTCATAAAAAGTGGTAATGCAGACTCTGATTAAATCCAGATAGTCTTGGAGTGTTCAGACACTGAGGAAATATTTTCATAACCAAGTTACAATTTAAATTGTCATACTCAGTTAATTAATAGAAGAAAGGATGTAATTTGTCACAGCCTGCCCTTCCCCCCTAAAATTGAGAGTAAGGTACACTAGGCAAAATTTCAGCCAAGCCAAAACTTTAATGTAACAGGGACAGATGAAGCCTCTATTTTATAGGGATGCTGTGAGATTGTATAATAAACACACTTCAGATTAGAATATATGACAGGAAGGAGACACTAAGTGAGGGGAGACGTGGAACGAACCACACCTTTCCCTCCATGTATCACTAAAACAAGCCATTCTTCTCCCTGGCTTTAGGTGTGTTCTAAAATGCTAATCTAGATCAAAGAGAGGATTTTAGTGTCATCCAGGCCTCAGGAAAACGAGCTGCTCACACTCAGCTATAAGCTGGAGCTAGAGTGGGCTTGTCAGCCAGTTGAAGCACCCCACACTCGTAACCGTGCTTCGTCATTAGCAGCCTACAGACACGGTGTGGAGCGAGGGCTGCGAGGTTCCCGGTACAATATAAGTATTCAGGGATAATCAGACATCAGTGAGTTTCCTGTACGCTGCGCAGCACCCAGCTGGAATGCTCTCCCGCGCTCAGCGGCGGCGGGTGCTCCCGCACCGGGAGCCCGGCCGGACCGGGCGCGGTGGGGTAAGCGAGGAGGCCGGCTGAACACTGCCGCGGCCTGAGGAGGCTCCGCTCCACGCAGGCTGCGAAGGGCGAGCAGCTTTTTACAACGAGAAGCTGGACCTGACCAGCACTGGTCAGCCCAGCCCGCAGACGACCCGGAGCGCGCTCGGCCCGGCAACCAGCCAGAGCAGGCCGCCAGGCGGGAGGGCTAAGAGAGGCCCATGGGAAGGCAGCTACAGCAGCCCGGGCGCCAGTACGCAAGCGGACCCGCCGTGACGAACCACCAGGCTACACACAGGGCCAGCGGCCACAGCCGCTGTCACAGCAGGCGGGGCGGGGCGGGGCGCGCGCTGCGGCGGGCTCTGCGGCAGCGGCGCCGGACGCGCCCTCGGCTGCCGGGAGGTGGCTGCGTGGTCGCCAGAGGGCGCCGCATGCCCGCGCGGGCAGCGGGGCGTGGCGCGGCGCAGCCCAGCATGCAGCGCGGCGCCGTTTGAATGGCGTAGGCTCTGGGCGCTGGGTTGTGGTGGTAGTTGTGCTTTGTGGTTTCTTCTCCCACTCGCCGTGGGCCAGTCCGGTACGATGAGCAGCGGGTGAGTGATAGGGTACGAAGCTCCCAGGGCAGCGGCCGAGGAGCTGGCGCTTGGAGCACGGCAGCGGGCAGACACCCTTCCTAGCGCGGGGCGCGTCTCCGGACGCTGAGAAACCGAGAGCGAGGTGATCCTCGGCGCGGCCTTGCGCCTCCCCGTTGGCTCTGGAGCAGCGGGGCGGACGGGGCGGCCCAGGCCGCGCTCTGCCTCGCCAGGACCAGGTGCTGCTCCGGGGCGCCCCGCCTGGAGTGTGGGCTCGAGGTTGCGGGCGGGCCGCTGGCGGGGAGCGGGTGTGCCTCCCGCTGCCGCGGCGACCCTCACCCGGCGCACTTGCCTGCGCCGCCGGCACTGCGGGGATATCGGCTGGCCAGTGCAGGGGCACCTGCAGTCCCGCCGGCCGGCGTGTGGCATGGCTGTTCAGTACTTGAGTCTCCAGCGGGCAAGATCTGGTGATTTTGTCTTTTTCTGAAGTGCTGTCATCCGCCACAACTCAAAAGCAAATGTGTGAAATAGTGGGCGACTGCAAGGGAAGCAGGAAAGGTTCTAGTGCTACCGAAGGCGAGGATAACAAACTGGGTGTGAGGCCTCAGGGATTTTATTCCCTGGGCGTGACAGATTCCGGGGAGGGGTGAGAGGAGGGAGGAAATCTTCAGACGCCTGAAGATCAGATCCTGTATTAATTGCTTTGTTAAAAAGCTTTCACGCTTTTTTCTCAGCTGCTGTGCTGGGGTAGTTGGCGTGCTGTTTAATGTAGAACTAAAATGAAGAAATTCTGAATAGTGAGATCAACTGTTAAGGCGAGATACTGGAAGGTAGCTTTAGAAAGTTTTTTGTTGCTGTTTTTGTAACATGCTGTGCTTTGGAGCAAGATTAAGTAAGTCAGTTTGCTTAAAACCAGCTTTCTTCCATCTCTTTCTGGAAAATGAATTTTGTTTTTCCCACTCCTCTGTGTTTTTGTTCCTTCTGTTCTTGGGCTGTAGTCGGGGAAGGAAATACAAGGTAGTTACACAGGTTTGGTAGAATTAAAAGTGTATCAGAATGCAAGTTAGTGCCTCTCTGGCCTTGCTGATTGGAAAGAACAAATTGTTCCAGTCAGCCTGTCACTTTAATTTCTTATTATTAGTGCATACAGTTTTGTATAAAATTTCTGTAATATGATTTCATCGAACTCAAGTTACCATTGGTTTGAGTTCCTAAACTTTTTATCTCAGAATTTTATTATAATATCTTACATAAAATACCATAATATTATTTCTGTATATATAAAAAAAGTTACCTGTGGTTATACTGACATATACGTGTCATTCTAGTTTTGTGGACATTCTCTTTTGCCCAGTTGTGAAACTTCTCTTTTTGATGTATTTCCATTGGAATATTTTTAAAAGTTTTGTATGTTGGTCCCAGGATAAGGAGCTTGAATATGAATTAAGTCTTTTTAAATGCTATAAGTGAACCCCATTGTATTTGAGGGTAACATTAGAAAGTGCTGTGATTCCAAGCTATGTCAGATGTAGTCACAGTGTTCAGCCAGGTCGGAATGAGGTTGATACCCATGCCTCCACTTAGTTTTGAACTTAAGGGGCTCTCCAATATGTCTTTCTCTAGGTTTGAATTAAAAATGTTTGTTAGAGGTTTTTGAAGCTGTTTGGTTTGAGCAATGAATAGGAAAAAAAAAAGTTTCTTAAAGCTGATGTAAAATACTAATGGGGAAGCTGCAGTGTATTGGAATTTTATTTCCTATATAACAACTCTCAGATGATGTCAATAATGGAATTTTTCCAATAAAACTATTTGTAGGGTGTTCATAAGTGAAAATCCACAGACAAAAGTATCTTTTCATTAGTGAAGGATGACTTCAGAAAAGACGAAGTCACTGACAACTGATGTTACTTTATGGCAGCTTAAAATATCTCCAGATGCAGAAAACTGAATACTGGTTTATTTAACTTTTTTCTAATTTTTTTTTTTTTTTTCCAAAAGGTGGATAAAGTTCATTTGTTAGACCTTTAGGCTTGCCCTGCAATGAGAGCTAACTCACACCTGAATTCATACTCAATAAACTTACCAAATCTGACTTGTGGTCATTTTTAAAGGTTCTTGATGACTGCTTGTGCCAGAGGGACACATACAAATTCCATATGTAAGAGTAATAGGAAAGTTAGCTTAAATTGTAGGAATAAGCTAACTTACCATAACTAGTTACTCAAATAAGTTTTGCCTTTAAGGCAGATTTAATAAAATTCCTCTAATTTTGGGCTACACATGAAACTTTTAACTGTAACAAATGGCCTGACAGGTATAGCACATTAAAGAATTGTGTTCTGCTGGCATTTAAGATATGCTTTTTATAGTGTTGAGAAATTTTTGCATTAACATGCTCCTTAGAATTTTTACCTCCGCTTTGTTTTTAAGAGAATTCAGTATTTTACATCTAGTGAACTGTCAGCATAAATTACTAAACAAGGAGTTAGGTTGTGGTTTTTCTTTTTCTTTTTTTTTTTTTTTTTAACTCAAACTGTTTCATATTCAAATGATGTAGAAGCCATCTAAAACTGAGAGACAGTTGGATTCTGTTAACATTTGTCAGAGTTAAAATGAAAGGAAATTATGCCAAGCTTACAGAATCACTTCTGCATCATGACATAGTTCCAATTTATTTTTGTAGGCAAATTCCCCTTTTGGAAATAAATGTGGGATAACCATTATTGGAAGTTTCTCATAAACATTTTAAATCTGATAATGACTAGCAAAGTTAGTCGACCATTATTAGTTCCCTGATGTATATGTACTTTGAATATCTTCAAAGTATGAAATCCCCTTTGTTGGGAGTAACAGTTAACTCATCTGAGTGTAATACTGTCACCATTGAAGTTGCACTAGATTTAAGGGGTGGGGGGGAAAATGGGGAACATCTGCAATGGCTAGTGTACATAGGGTGGTGCTACAGGAAAAAACAGTTAAGAATTTGGGCGAAGTGTAGGATGGGAGGAATGTTTTAAAGGGTAATGCCAGTGACTTAAGATACCTAGCTATGTTATGTTTGCTTTGCTGTCCTGCAGAATATTGCGGTGTGTGTTCTGTAAGAAACTGATGTTATGTTAATACATGTGTAGATTATGTAATCTGAAGAAAAGTCTGTCCCTTTCTGGGGGCCGTGCCCAGAATTTGGGATGATGGGAGGGAGTGGTGGAGTTGTTAATACTTGCCTTCGATAGATACACACTTGAAAGCCTTTTAGTGTGGCTTGCTTTGCTTGATTCTGGTAGTTGTATTGCATCAGAGTTAGAAAACAGCAGCAGAGCCGTCAAGAAAACTTTGCTCAGGTACTGTTTATTGGATGTGGGCACAAATGAGCTTACCTGTCAGGGTATGCGGCTGCTGTTACTCTAGGCCTGTTTCCTGAAAATTGAGAAGAGTAAAAGGAGGAGGAAGGAGGGTTGGCATATGCTATGAGAAGTCACCCATGGAACAGCTGAAATTGGTGGAATGTGAACCTGTCATCTTAATAAAATTGTGTGTCTCTGTTCATAATTGCAGTGTACTTTGTTACCGCTGTAAAACAGTTTGGTCTTGTGTGATGAAGGGCTGAGGCAGAGCTGAAGGGACTTGCATTCTGTCCTTTTATTTTTAAAATTCGTAAAGCAAGGGAGTTGCATTGGCCTTAATGAACTGCATGATGTAATTGTTCTGAACAAATACAACCAGCTGTGCTTATCATAAGGGGAATAGTCAAAGAATGCAAGATGTTAGAGTATTAGATCCTGCACAAATTAGTATCTAATGGCAGTTTTGAAATACTCTCTATATATCCCAAATAACAGTGGGTGGTGATGTCTATTTAGCTATCTCTAGGTGATGATACCTTATAGCAGATAGGAAATAAAAAGTTGTGAAAAACCCTGTAAAGTGCCTGGCCAGCTATCATTTTATCATGTGTTACTAAATCTTTGGAAGCAAGTGTCTTGAGAGACGGACTAGGTTTGTTATAGCAGCATTAGATTTAGATATGCCAAATTGTTTTGCTTGTGTTCTGCTCTGTCTCTGGGCTACCAGGTTGTGTTTCTGTATTTAATCATCTTTAATCACAGTCTTTAAGCTTTTTTTAATGAATTTGCACTGTCTACCCTGGAACCTGTGTAAACATTTGGGTCTGCAACATCATGTGGCAGGTTCAAGTTGATTATAATGCGCATGAAGATCCACCCCCTTTTGTAAGTTTTGAACCTGTTTTCAGCTTTTGACCCTTCATTCTTATATTGGGCAAGACAATGAACAATTTCTATGCAACTATTCCAAGCTATTTGTTTTACAGACCTTTGTCTTCTTTTCCCTCTCTGCTATAGGTAGCCTTCTTTCCATACTGGGAAGTCCTGGTCTATTCGGTTGTTGATTGTATGGAAAGTGTTTCATACTTCTTTTAACCTTGAGATTTTTGTTTGTTTCTGTGTTTTGGTTTGGGGGTTTGGGTTTTTTCTGGTTTTTTTTTTTTTTTTTGGTTGGTTGGGTTTTTTGGTGTGTGTGTGTGGTTTTTTTTTCTTGTTTGTTTGTTTTTGTTGTTGTTTTTTACTTAAAAGTCTTCTGAGTTGTTTTGGTGCCTTGTGGTGGGTTGGGTTTTTTTATTTTATTAAGGGAAGAGTACTAAACCTGCACTTGGTATTTGAAATACACGCACAAATTAGTTCTGTTTATTTTTCTAACTACTGAACCATATGGTGCACCGAGCAGTCCAAATTATCTAAAATAAACAACCATATTATCTTCTTGTGGGTGGCAATTATTAGCTCACAGCCTGTGATTCTGTATGAGAACCCAGAATTTCCTGTGCCTGCAGACGTACAGGCTTTGTTTTATATTAATCTATAATCATTGCTGCTTCTTATTGTAAATCACAGTCCTTTAATTCTTCATTTAGCCCTCACCTTCAGTGTCTAATATAACTTTGTATTGTCAACATCAGTTACTCATCCCCCTTGAGATGTAATCTATGAATATATCGAACAGCATAAACCAGTGTAGATTTTCTGTGGGATACCTGTGGTGGCCTCCTTCAATGTGGAAACTGCTTAGATTGTTTATGACTTTCTTACCTATTTCTCCATGCAAAATCTTTCCCTCTTACCACTTGGTTGCTTAGTTTCCTCAGGAGTTTTACCTGAGGGACTTCTTAAAGCTTTTTGGACTCCCAGGTAGAGTTTTATCATTTAGTTGTCCTTTATCCATTTTGTACCTAATTTTCAGGGCATGACTTGCCTTCGCAACAGCCAGGTTGAATGTTTCCCAATATATTATTTGTTTGTGTCCAGTAATTCTATTCTTAATTTACATTTTTTACTAACTTGCACAACAGAGATGACAGTCTGGATCTTCCTTTGCTGTCCTTAAATGCTATTAAAGATGCTGTCTTTAAATACTATTTTCCACACATGATTTATTTAGGCGCTTTGTCAGCTCTAAGGGAGAGGTTCTGCACCTTGCTTTAGCAATGCAGCTATTTCATTACTGCTTATATTCACAGTTGCTTCTGCATCATCAGAGACCCTCACAAAACAGTTTAAGCTATGGAAACCTCTCTGTAGGACAGTGAACACAGACATAAGGATTTTACTTCACTTCATGTGATGTTCCTTTATATCTGATTATCTGTTGGCCTATTGGGTTTCTGTTCCCAATCTTTAAAGAAAGAATTGATAGTTTTGTTGTCTTTTCCTGGTTCAGCTGGGAGGCTAGGCAGCATTATGTTCTTAAATCAAATTTGGCAAAGTGTGTCATCATCTTCATTTCTGTTGAACACATTCAACTCTTTGTAGGGTGCTTTCTTCCCTCCAGGGTAGTTCAGATACTTCCAATTTGGGTATCTTGAGATATCATCTTAGGCTCTTCAGAGCTGAGTATTAAACACTGGTATGCTAATTAAGTTTCCCAGATAAGGCATTTCTTTCTAGCCTTCAGAAATTTTACACTTCTATTAAGTAAAAAACATTCTAGTTTAACAGAACTGTCTTATATATTGGAGATCAGATTGTTGCTTACTGCATAGCATGAAAGAGGAGGGGAGTTTGAGATCATTTATTGAACAAGTATGTAAGGAGGGGTCATGGTTTTGCATGAAGAGTTGTAAGCTGTCAGTGTGTCACGGAATCAATTGTGAAAGTTATCCTTCAGGACCAGAGATCATGGAATTTTTTTTTTATTTTTTCTTTTTTGCCATCTGATGGGATGATTCTGTGGGGTTTAGCTCTGGTTTAGCTCTGGTGACTGCATTGCAGGTTTGCAGATTATCCTTGGTATTCTCCTGGAGTTCACTGCTTTCCCCTCAGCTGTTTTTTCCAAGTCCTCCTAGCTTTCTGCCTTCAGCATTAGCCTGAATATAAGGCTGGAGTTGTTTAGATTTTAGGGTTGTTACGGTGGGCTTCTCTTTAAAAGTTCAGTTGTTTGCTTTTGTGTTGTGCTCCAAGTTCAAATTTTAATGTACTATCCATTTTGAGGCCAAATAATGTTTTTAATGAGTGATAAGCAGAGGAGTGGTTTATTCTTCTAATTTCTTCTAAGCTCCAGGAAAAAAAAAAATTACTATTTATTTATAAGCCTGGTGGCTGGAAGCCTTGGAAGTGTTGAGAGCTCACAGGCTGGCAACTATTCTGTCACCATCCCATAGCATGCAGGAAAAGAGTCAATGAAGTTACTGCACTAGTCTTAAGCCAGCTTTGTATCTGCAGAAGTATGGATCACAAGCTGTTAAGAGGTCCTGCCCTAAATAATGCTGCCATTTGCAATGCATGAAGTCCTTGGCCAGAGGGCTTCATGTTCCCATCTAGCAGGTTAAGGGTTTCTGATGATACTATACTTCTTCTATTACTGATCCTGTTCTAAAGAGAACTGAAACATTTAAAGGTGAGTTTGTTGGGTTTGTTTTTTCTTGCTTCCACTGTATCCTACAATATGGAATTAAGTATGCATTATGTGAAGACTATACCTTCTACTTTGTTTTGTGCCTGCCACCTGTTTGTCTTATTTGATGGCCTTTAGCTACAGCATTGACAAGTCTTCTGTGGCTAGGAAGCTGTTTCCCATCTGGCTCTTTTACTGCTAAGTGTCTTAGTCTTTGATATACTGAAGTTCTTAATGTGGGATAAATCTGCTACATAGAGGAAATAGGATAGGACTGTGGGTGCTAAGGTGGAGGGGAGAAATTGGGGCATTCATGTTGAGACCAGACTTTTGCCATTTAGGGAGAAAAAAACAGTAAAATTGGAGCAAAGGGGTGGTCTTTAAAAGTAAGGTAGCATGTCTTGCTAAAACATTTTCATGCTAAAACATGATGTAGTTCTTTAATCCAGTCTCAAGCAGTGTATTTTCTGAATTATTTAAAAAATGTGAAACCATATGTGCAAGTGTCTCAGTCTTGGGTTTGATTCTCGTAGAAATATTTGCATACTTCAAGGCAGAGTCCCTTAGACTTTTTAGTATTGGTTAACTGTGGAATAAAGATTTTTATTTTTTTTTAATATGAAAAATAGCCAGTTATATGCTGAGGAAAAATGGGCAGGGGAGTGGATTTGCCAATAAATTACAGGGAGGCCTTTCACTTCAATTTTTTTTTTTTTTTTTTTTTTTACCTTTGTTGTTCTGATAAATTTTGCCTTCTTCCCAAAAAACCCCAGGAATTATTTTTATTTAGCTGCCCTTTCCCACTTGAAAACATTTGTGGGATATTTTTTTTTTTTCTTTTTATATATTTTTTTTTTTTTCCCCTCTGGGTTGCAGATGAAATTCATAGTGTGGAATGTGGAAGAGTTTCCTAAATTGCCTTTTCGTTTACTGGAATTCTTGTCTGTATGACATCCCTCAGTGCAGGTGTACTAAGCTGGATTGAAAACAGAATCCCTACTTCTATTTCTTCGGGAGGTGCTGAAAACTAGATAGGAAACTTGAAATGCTCATCAACATATTACTGATGGTCTAGCTGCCATTTGCTGAAGGATGATGTCTTGGGTTATTTAGATGATGGAACATCTTGTGAACAGTTGAATTCTTTTAACTGTTTTGCAACCTGTATTTGAAGAAAGTTGACTGAAAGTTTTAGAAAACATAACTATCTTTCCCTTGAAAACAGGGATTTGAGAGATTATGGCATCTGAAGCCCACAATGTTAGAAAACAGAAAGTATTGCATATCGAAGGTCATCCCGTTGATCTACCCAGGAAAAGAATCTCTTCTTCCACTAAAAAGATCATGAAGGAGGTAAGCTTTTTGTGGTTGGGGGTGGGGGGGTTATGTCCTCAGATGAAACTGAAGTAAACATTCAAACAAGTTCATGGTTCTGAGCAGTCTAAAACTAGAAGCACAGCATTATTGGGTATTTGATGTTTAGATGTGCAATAGAACTTTAGCTTTAACAGTAATTATATTATGAAAACTATGCATTATAATACATAGACTTTTCAGCAGGGTCTGTTGTGATACGGCAAAGGGTTTTGGTTTTTAAACTGAAAGAGGGGAGATTCAGGCTGGATATTAGGAAAAAATTCATTACAATGAGGATGGTAAAATATTGATTGGTACAGGTTTCCCAGAGAGGTGGTGGATGTGCCATCCCTGCAGGCATTGCCAGGCTGGATGTGTTTCTGGGTAACCTGATCTAGTTGAAGAGGTCCCTGCTTATTGCAGGAGGGTTGGACTAGATGGCCTTTGAAGTTCTGTTCCATCCCAGACTGTTCCAAGATTCTATGGTAGGGCATCACTGCACAGACTATACAGTTACAGGCATCATATCGTCCATGTGAGCAGTAGGTGCTGATATGGTTTTACTCATGCCTACTCTGCCGTCTATTTAAGAACTGTTACTAGTAGAGGAATTCTACCATCAAAAAGTTCTCTCTTGCCAGGAGAGCTACCCAGCACAGGTAAGAGATGGGGTAGGTGGAAGACCTGCATTGAAATGGACCTGTCATTGTATTATCGTATAGCTGGATCTACCACATTGTCTAGTAACACATATGCTTTCACTGGATTCTTGCTAATCAGAAGCAATTTCTTAAACCTCTAACCTGTGTTACTGGCTGCAGAGTAAGGCAGCAGAGCATGGAAGAAGCTTTAGGGAACTAAACTTACTGCAAGATTGCTTCAAACAGTGGTAAAGATGCCAATATCCTCTGTTTGCTTATTGAAATTATGTATTAAAACCCACATGATTTTAAGTTGGTGTTAAGATCATAGCATTGTTTTGCTGATGTGCACAGCATAAATGTAGAGTCATGTAAGTTTTCAAGTTGAAATGCCTGCAGTATGTGAGCTTAGTACCTGTTGATGTGAAAATACATGTTTCTAATTTGAGTATTCTCATACTTTTTTCTTTTTACCAGTAAAAAGAGAATGATGCAATTAAGCTCATCTTCATTACATGAAGCTCTAAAACATTGAAGACTAGTGTATAAAAAACAGTCTTCAGAAATTCATCTTCAAATTGTGTTGCCTAATTTTCAAAGGTGTGGCACAACCTTGAATGAGTTTTATTATTCCTGTAGGATATCACTGTTCTATGCAGCCTGTCTGGTGTCAGGATGCTAATCTGTTTCCTAGGAATGAATTCAGGATAATCAAACTGGTGTTGTCTACAGCAGTCTTGATTTTTATTTATTTTTTTTTTCTTGTGCTTTGGTGAGGAAGTGTTCTGCTATTATCCTTCCTAATACTAGCATCTTACAGGCATCATATTATGGGGCTTTAAATATATGTGCGACAAGTAATACAGTTTTGCCATCAGATTCCAGTAGCCTTTTCATATGTCAGCATTTAGTTTGCTCGTAACCAAAGAATCCGTTGCTGATGTCACAATCCTGCCTCTTGCCAAAGATACCCTACAGCTGATCATGGTGCTCCAAGGACAGCTGGGGCAGAGAGAGTCCATCTTTAGGCCATTCTGAAATACTAGAAGATTATGGGAAGGTTAACATAGCTGTACTTAAGTTGCAAAATAGAAAGAGGTGGGTGGAAGGGAGTGAATCTGTAGTAAACTTAGGGTATGGGCAAGCAGGACCACTTCTTTTTGACAAACTGTGGGAGTGTTTGATCCTTTTTAGTAATACAGGTTTTTTCTTCTCTATTCCGTTTCTCCCAGGGTAAGAAATCTCCAAAACAGCTGGCTTCATACACAAACAGGTAGGAGAGCAGTGGTGTGAAGAGTCTTGAGTTTCAAGTGAGAGGGAGACAGAGGAAAAAGCAGTTCAAGTGTATTACAATACCCAGACGCAGATAAAAGATGGGTCTTAATTTTACTGACAATTGATTCTTGTGTCTGCTTCCATAATAATAAGTCTCTGCATTCATAAAAGCAAGAAAAAATGTTGGTGTTAGCTCTTACACTTTCATGACTATTCGGGTTATCTGAAGTATCTTGGGGATAAAGTGCTCTAAGTAACCTGCAAGTTGGCTACTGAATTCATAATATGTTTTAACTTAACAGAAAGTATTGCTTAGGTTTACAGCAACCTTCACTAAAATACTGCTTTATTGTTGCAGAGTAACAGTTGGAAAAACGGTGACAAGTCCCCTCTCTCTTTTCAAAGTAGTATATTGTAAAAGAAAAGTTCATTGCTATACTCCAAAGCCTTGTTACAGAAAGAAACAGCTCCCTAAATCTAGGGACTGTGACATGGCAAATAAAGAAAATGAACTGGCTTGTGCAGGGAATCTGCTAGCAAAAGTGCACAATAGTCGTACGTACTTCCTGAATTCTAGTGACTCTGGCTCATCTCAAACAGAAGGCCCCTCATCCAAATACAGTGGATTTTTTTCTGAGGTAAGTAGAGTTTAAAGAAATTTTATTTTAAAATAAAAGTATTCCTGGTAGTTTCTCTGTGTGGTTAGCTGTAAAATTTTTCAAATATACTAATTTTCTTAACATACAGATTGGCTCAGGTCTTGCAATTTACAGGCTTTATCTGCCAGCTTATTATAATACCGTTGCCAACAGTAATAGTACTGCCAGTTTTTCCCATGTTTGGATCAGCACAGAAGCTCAGATCTTCCAGGCTAGTCTGGGTTAAGATTGCACCAGCACCAAAGGAAAACATTCTTTGGACCTAGCTAGGTTTCATGATCTGGCGTGATGCATGGCCAAGCACGTTTATGGAAGTGTGAATGTGTTGGGGTGTGAATGGGAATAAGCTGGTGAGGTAGGATAAAACTATCTTCAATAACAGTGTCAGCTTAGTGTGTATGTAACTAGCTTAGGAGTTTGAGACTGTATTTCTTGTTAAGGTTGCTTGATGAAACTCGGTGAATGTGGGGCTTCTGAAACTGGCTGAAAGGTCAGATATGTAAATGAAATTGGTGTTGTGACAGTGTAGTCCATTCAAGTCCCTTAATGTTGAAATTTCCACTTCTGTCACCTTAGATGCTTATTACCCATTGTGGCTTGCAAGTGTTTAAAGTGAGGCATGGCAGGGAAGATCAGATTGAAGGCTATAACCATGCTGCCTTTTCATGGTACTGTAAATGTGGGCTGCCATGAAGAGACAGCCGAGAGTCCTGTGGGCTGGAGGTACAAATCTGGCATTCCTGCACTCCATCATATTGATGGTTTCAAGGAAGTAGGAGCAGAATAGTTAGAAAAAGAAAAGAAGGGTAAAGAAATGAAGGCTGGGAAAGATTTAACCTCTGAGAAACTAAAGACCAGATCACTGGCCACAGATGACAGAGATGTGGATAGCTTTGCAGTGTTTATTCCAGTCAAAGGAATTTTAATAAAATACCTAAACTTCATTCCAGGAATGAGCTTTTTCAAAAGTGAACCTTTTCTGTGAAAGTACAGAAGAATACATATAATTACTTATGTCTGAATCATGTCAAAATTAGTAAACATCTAAGTAAAAAGTACTCAAAGTTGGTAAGAATTACAGGTTCATGCTCATGAATGCTCTATTTAATCATTAGATACCTCTCTTTAGGTGTCTGCAAACCTTGTAGCTTGTGGGTTAAGTAGTCTTTGTCTATTTGTGCCACCTTGTAAGGGAAATTCTTGGGGTTTAAGGCCATTGTTAGCTAAATTTCTAAAAGCATACAGGTAGGGAAGTATATTTTCATATACGAAGTTACTGTGTTACAGCAGCTTATTGTGTTGTTGCTGGCTACTAAACTTGTGGTAAACTTTTGTATTTTCATAAATATACAGGTTTCTCAGGACCATGAAACTATGACTCAAGTTCTTTTCAGCAGGAATCTGAGGCTGAATGTAGCTTTAACCTTTTGGAGAAGAAGGAGTATAAATGAACTGGTCTCCTACTTAGTGAGGTAAATTAGGTGTCTCTTCTATATTCTTAAAGTGGTAACAATCCCAGATATGCTGCAGTGTTTTTAGGGGTTCCTTAAATGTTGTAACTTTATTATATTTAGTCTTTAAATCATAGTTGAAGCATAACTTCAACCTATGCTTTACCAGTAACATATCTGATTTTTCTTTTTTCTTAATAATTCTAGGATACAGGATCTTGGAGTAGTAGTAGACTGCCTTCCTGTGCTTACAAAGAGGTACAAACAAAAAGAAGTGGGGGATGAGAATCTGCTATAACCAGTCTGACATTCAAGCACCTCTGAAACATCTTGTGTTTTTTAAGTTTACAGGAAGAAAAACCATTTATTTCAGTTGGCTGCTGTGTAGATCTTTTGCCTTTAGTGAAGTCTCTGCTTAAAAGCAAATATGAAGAGTAAGTATTTGTTTCAGATGTTTTCAAAACACTCCTATTTCCTGGCTATGCACTGTCCTATACATTAATGGTGTTTAGTCCTCTGACTTTTGTTCCCTGTGCCCCTTCTCCCAAAGCTGCCTTTCTAAAGAAACGCCTACCTGAAGGGAATCTTTCCTGTGAAACTTTAACAAATCGGTGGTCTAGAAACCCTTTTCTGAAAGGTTAAGTACTGGCAGGGACTGGTTTTGCCCTTATGCAAACTTATTTATCCTACATAGTAAAACAGAATAGCACTAAGGCTTTAATATGTTTTATAACATGAAATCAAGGCAAAGTTTTTAGGCAAAATACTTGGAAGAATTTCTTCTTTTCAGTAAGAGCTTCAGTTTAGCACTTTAAGTACTTGCCTATGTCTTCAATTTCAAGCTTGCCAATTTGTCTAGATTTATATTCCAGAATAGAAAACATGTTGCGTTCTAAGTTGCTTACCATTTTGTCTTGGCACTTTAGCTGACCTGTAGATACTGGAGAGCGGGAGAAAAGCATAATATGTAAAATATGTTGTTACAGATATGTGATAGTTGGTTTAAACTGGCTCCAGGCTGCCATTAAAAGATGGTGGTCAGAACTGTCTGCACATACAGAAAAGGCAGAGGATGGGTGAGTATAGTGTTGGGAAATATTTAAATGTGTGTTTGTAGCTTATTCCATGTCAAAATCTGTTTCAGCTTTGATCAGTAGGAGCACATCTTTTCTACAAAAGAAAAATACTATGAAAGTAAAAGCTTAAAAGCACTTAAGTTCTGTTCTGAAGATACAGGTGGTGTTTGGAAACTTACTTTAAGGATCGTCATGTTTTGGGATGGTTTTTTTTTGGGGGGGTTGGTTTTTTGAGTTTTAATACATCTAGTGTATAGTCATATCAGAGATTAGTACAAATGCTGTAGAAGTTGGATCAAAACTTTTCTGATATTGTAGCAATATCCTATAGATCAAGTCTATATGTAGTAGTTGTGTTTCAGTCAGAAAGTACTGAAATCTATGTATGTTATAAAGTGGTGGTCATTCTTTTTTTCAGAAATATTCATATTTTAAAACAAGAATTAAATGGTTTATGGGAGCAGCAGAATCATCTGACACTGGTTCCAGGATATACTGGTAATATAGCTAAGGTAATCCAGTTCCAGTTGTGTTTAGTAGCAAACATATAATTGTATCACTTGCAGTATTACTCTCATTTGGTGTTATTTATGCTAAACTATTGATGGATATAAACACCTTTATTTTCCACAAATGCTCAAGCATATTGCACAATTTTTACATGAGCAAACAGCCTCAAGCTGTGCCAGGTTTGGTTTAGAGTGGATATTAGGAAAGATTTCTTTACAAAGAGGGTGATCAGGTATTGGAACAGGCTGCCCAGGAAAGTGGTGGAATCGCTGTCCCTGGAAGTGTTCAAAGACTGTGTAGATGAGGCCCTTAGTAACATAGTTCAGTGGTAGACTTGGCAGTCCTGGGATAAGGGTTGGACTTGATCTTAAAGGTCTTTTCCAACCTAGTTGATTCTGTGATTTTTATAGCCATTGTAAGTGTAATGCAGCAGGGAGAATCTTACCCCAGCACTGTTAGCATTTGCACATCAAGTGACTGGGGCAAGTGCCAAGATACTAAATCTTAAAGCTTATTTCTGGGCTAATGCTTAAATGAGTTTGTGGATAGCAAAGAAGTGTCTCCATCTGAAGTGAACTTTTTTTGCTTTTCTCAAGGCAAACATGTTGTGGTATCAGTAATATAATAAGGATGTCTGGTTCGATTTGCTGCTTGTGATACTCCTGTCTGTTAACATGGCTTTCTGAGGTTGGGCACTATGAATTGCATAGAATAAGAAACCTGTCCACATAGAGGGACCTGATGAAAGCAGACAGTGGGAAAGGACTTAAAGCAGACACTTGGTTATGTGCAGGATTTGAGTGAACTTGAGAAGGACTTAAAGATTGAATGCCTATAGGTTCTACAAAGATCCCTCAGATACAATTCTGTGACTACAGAATTTGTCACTTTGATATATCAACCAAGTAAGTTATTTCTTGTTCTTCTGGGACTGCTGTGCTCCTCTGACTTCAATTTTGATGTCTCTATGAGGATAATTACAAACATCTTACAGTTTCAGTCAGCAGACATGCAGAACTGAGTTCTAACTCCCAAATGGTAGAGCAGTAGGGAGCCTGTAATACGGACTGCCTAGTTCTTCCGGAAGATCAACATAGCAGTTATGAGCCAGTTACTAGCCAATGTCAGTTTATTTCTCTGGGATTCTGTGTCCCTTCCTGTTTGTTTGCCTATTTCATAATGTATATCAGGATAGATTGTGATCTGAACAAGTCAAGAGCAATAGGACTAGTACAAGTATGCTGGAGGGATGTGGTGAAGGAACATCACTCTTAATAAACATGTTTCAAATACATGATTTCATGACGATGACTTCTTTTCCTGTGCATGCACTGAGCAGAGGAAAAACTAGATTGGTGCTTTGGAAACTAATCACACTGTTCAGCAGACTTTTCATTACATAAAGAAATGCATTAAAAGCATTAATTGAAAGTAATCTTGAAGATAACTTGTTCTGAAATTTGGACTAAATATAATTACTCTTGTATTATGGTCTTGGTAGGTTACCCTGCCTCAGACATACAGTCAATGTTACAGCTACAAGTAATGTGACAAACGCTTTCTCCTGGGTTTTGTTTTTTTTTTTTTTTCCTTTTTCCTTCTAGGATATAAATGCTTATTTATTACAGCTACACTGACACGATTGGGAAACTGTGCTTATGTGGTGAAACAATCCCCTGAGGTATCCCTGAAATACGTACTATATCTGAAAGCCTTTTGAGAAATACTGGCAGAAGAGAACTGAACTGTCAAGCTGTTTAATAAAACCACTAACATCCTAACAATCTACTTCACATTGAAGTGGAAAAATGTCTAATAGGAGCAACGTTTACTTCAGTGAGGTGAAAGTGCACTATGAAAACTGTATGCCTTTGCTGCATTTGGGATTCACTTATTTACTAGGTATTCATTGAAATGCTACTGTATTTTACTACAACATCCCACAAAAGATGAATTATCCTGTCACGAAGCCAAGACAGTTGAACCAGTTACAAGGAATCAACAAAAGCAATCAGCATTAAGAGCTTTTAAATCTGTCTTTCACAAGAGAACTCCAAAATGCACAACTACCTTCCAGTTACATTAAAAAAAAAAAAAACAAACCCCACCCAAAAAACTTCAGGATATTCAATTACTTCTATGTTTTAATCAAATTATTAAAGACAGTTTTTGTTTGCACTATTGAGAAACTACCCAGCTAAGATGCCTTAATTACTAGTGTTTCAAAAAGCTAATGTGTTAAGATGCAGATAGCTATTAAGTTCCGATTGTGATGAAAAACTACAAAAATCAGGGTTTCACATTGTGTAGTTAATGAAACATTGCACATTTACAAAGATTCATGTATGAAAAATATTATAAATACCTGAAGTTAAGCTTAAAGTTATTGCAAATGTCAGCAGAATGGTGACTTTGTCTAACAAATGTTTTTATATTGTATGTGAATTTCTAACATAGTAATCTTGTTCTGTATCATTTAAAGTACATGCAGATAAGTAAATATATTAAATGTATCTACTGTTTTTTCTTTTCAAGTTCATAAAACAGTTTCTAGAATAATCTCTTCCACTGTACTTTTTATCACAGGTATTTATGTCTATTGTTTGAAATGTTTACAGCCAGATGAGGCCATGTTTTGCAAGCCGCACCCTTTTTATACTACCTCCTTTAAGAAAATGACAGAGCTTTTACAAAATTAATCAGGTTCTAGCCTGAGCAATGACGGCAATTTCATACCAACGATAGCATTGAAAATACAGCTATAAACTCTTCTACTGTCCTTTTGCTATCCTGTACTGTTTTAATTTAAAAGCTATCACTTAATAGCTCTGAGGGAGTTTTGATTTAGGCTTGCTATTGCCTTTTTATTTTATGACTAGGAAGCATGCTTTTCCAATTAAAACTTACGAAGTGCCACCTGTTCACTTAAAACATAAATACATGCAAATCATGTATCACCACGCAGTCTACTTCTTTAAAAAACCTAAGTATTTACAAGGGTTTTTTTCATACCTAGCATTAAGCATATGCACTTTTATTGATGTGCAAGAGAGTAATCTTTTGATAGCCCCAAGTGGTTTTTGCTTTACAGGTGAAATAAATTAATTTTAAACTGATGTGTAGTGGTCAACAGCTTTAGGCCTCCTGTTGCTTTGTTTTGTATTTAATTTACATATTATTGCTGTCTTCTGAAGGCCAGCTAGAAAGATATCAGAATATGGTGCTTTTGGTTATTTGAGTATTCTTTAAACCACCAAAGGTTTTGCACTTCCCAGGGCAGTCGGCTACAGGGAAGAGTTCTGGGACATACCAAAACAGATAACTCTGTGGGACAATCTTGAGATACACACAGCCAAATCTTTTTGCTTGAATTTTCATGTATCATTAGAGATATTTCACACTTGCAGTTTGAGATAAAACTTACTGCTTTTCAGATGTCCTTGCTGACAATTAAAAGTTTGAAGGAACTATACTATGATTCCATTCTTGTATTTATCATTCTGTTCAGCACTTAAATGTAAAAGTAACAGAAAGACTAGCTTTATAATTTGGGTAGCAGCTGCTAAAACTTTACAGTATTCTTGTGCAATTATCTAAAAGGTGATGAAATTCAGATCTGTTTGTTGGGGGGTTTTTTTTGGGGGGGGGTTGGTTTTTTTTAATAGAATGAAGTAACTCATGGCCATTTATTTTTTCTAATAATAAGTAATCATTCTAATTGATTTAAGTGAAATACTTCAATATTCAAAAATCCAGCTTGACTGTAGATGCAAGTACATGAGCTTGTAATAAATTCTGCATGTGGCCATGGATTTATTGACTTGTAACTGTGGATGGTGCTTTTGCTCTATTGGCAAGGTAAGACTGACTTGAGGATCACTCTTGAGAAATATCTAATAAAATTATGCATTATTTTTCACTGCCAAAAGTTGTATTTTGACAGCATAAATAATACAGTATTAAACATTAAATAATTAGTATCTGTGCCTTACTTTAAAAGAAATTTTCTTACTATTTTCAGGCAGTTATTAATAAAAACAGGATTCTGGTGTCTCCATGTCATGGGTTCAGCAGTAGCAGTCATCTTAATTCCTTCTTAGTGGCTGGTGCAGCACTGTGTTTCTAACTTTCAGCCTGAGAACAGTACTGATAATACCAATGTTTGT
>WYDI02000808.1:24488-35342 GCA_009867235.2 Psittacus erithacus
AGGACAGGTTGTGGGGGGAAAACAAGCAGGCTACATGCTTTGTCTAATTTATGACTAAGCTTAAACCACAACACTCTATTATGAAATTATTTTTCTGTCATGATGTTGAACTGATTTTTAAACTATTCACACTAACATTCAAACTTAGGTGCCTGTATGCTCTTTAGTTGTCAAATAGCTAGGAATCAGTTTTGCTGTAATAGAATGTAGGTGTGTGATAGCTGCTCAACAGTAACATGAGTAAAATGTCCTAACAGTTGTGTAACTCCATGAAACCTATGCAGTTGTCTCAGTGAATCTAAGAATTAAATTTATGAACAGTCATGTGCACAAATGCTAATTTTTGTGATAATTTCTCAAACTGATGTTTTGAGGAGTGTCAAAAGATCCAGAGACAATTAAACCTTTATCCTGTCTGGTTTTGTGATGCAGGAGCATGTACATACTTGAGGGTGAAGGGTGACTCTGAAAAGCTGTTCTACCACTTGATATGAAATTAATGTCTTTGAAAAACTGTCTTTTGCCTCCATGTTCTTTGAGAGTACTTGAGGCTGTTTTGCTGAAAAGGTTTTTATTTGAAGCATGAGCTAGGATTTACTCATCCCTTAAACTGAAATTAAAGAAGCCTTCTGGTGAACTGCCTCTTTCTGCACATGTGAAAAAACCTTCCAATGTTCTGTTGATGTAAGAATCGGCGTTTAGGTGTTGCTGATAGCTTGCTGAAGAGTGGAGATGGAAAAAGCTACCCCATTAATTAGCTGAGTACAAAGAAGTTCGTGTGTCTTGATGATTATGTATAGCTCCGTTTTTAAGGTGTTCCACTTCTTTCTCAGTGAAGAGTACTCTGCAGTGGAACACCCTTGTATGGTGCAGTTGCTGCAGTTCCAGGCTGCTTACAAATTGTTGCTGGTATTAAAACAAAAAAAAAAAAATTAGCATCAGCCCTACAGGAGCTTATCTTCTGCAGTAAGGTATAATTAAAATTATCTTCCCCTTTCTGTTGGCTGCCTTATTGTTATTAAAGGCTGCAGTTTTAACACTTGGGGTGCAGGAGGGATGAGAAAATAGGAAAGGACAAAAAAAGTACTGATATAGTGAGATCAGTCCCACTGCATTGTACTGTACCTATGTTAAAGCAGGCTGTATTTTCATTTTCAGGTGTATGAAGTAGGCAGTTTTGGGGTTACAGGTCTCTATGCCTTTTGCATTGAAGAAATACGTTTGAAGTGCTGATTTGTGGTATTTTGGTTTTGTCAGACATTTTCTTGAAATGGTGGACATTTGTGTGTAGAAACTTGAAAGTGTCTTTGTGTAAAGCTTACACCTTTCAGCTAGCAAGTGATTGCTTTTGCCAGTTCATCTTGCCAGATCTTCCAGTTTTATAGAAGAATGAATGTCTGTCTCCGCGTGGAAATCTGCAGCTATATTTTGTGCCGTTTTCTAGTACAAAGGAAGACAGGTGGTTTATAGTCAACTATTTCAGAATACAAAACCATGCAAATCATGCTACTGGTGTTAAATTATTCCAGCTTTTGTATAAGGCAAATGAGTTTATGAAAGCATTTGGCTCTTGTGTGAGGAACTTTATGTTGAACTGATGCTGCATTAGAGGAGGGGGAAAAAAATAAAAAGAAAACTGGTTTTAACAGCCTTGGTAAAGATCAGACAATGTAGTTCAATTTGTCTGCCTTCCTACACACCGTAATCATTGTAGGCTACAGAGAGAATAGATAGAGCATGCTTGTGTTGATAGTGCTTATATTACACTACTCTAAATGGCTTGGTTTGTGTATTAGGATTGAGACTAAATATAAGTCTGTATTTTCTCCTGCCCTTCATTCTTCAGCGCTTAATGATGTGATTGCTTCCTCTTCTGGTTGAAACATAATGTGAGTATTGTTAGAAGAGGGGAGGGTGAAAACTCTTGATAAACCTGAGGGCTAGCTATTTAACATTATTCACTTCGAAGCAATTGTGAACATTTTTCCCTCTCAAACTTTATTAATACCTACTGACTGAAGTGGATGCTCATGGCTGCAAGTTTTGAGTTTGACCTTTATTGGAAAAAATAAAGTATTCTCACTCTAAATAACTATAGCTGCAGAATTATTTTTTTTCTATGGAGTACCAAGTTGGGCTCTGTTGCAGACCTGCTGTATGGGAGGCAGGAGCTGTAGCACTGTGCCTCAATGCAATAGAATAGAAATAATCACACAGCCTTCAACTGTTGCAGAGTATTTTTGTTTCCATACTGACTAGGTTTTTGTAGTATATCGTTATATGTGGATTGTAGCTGCTGATCACATTGCTATAAGATGAGGTCTGCTTATTTGGATTGAATGTGATAACCTTGCTTAGTTTCGTACAGATCACTGCTTCAGTTCACTTGGTCACTACTTGAACTACAGATGAACAACTATGGGGTCTTGAACATCTTACTTTGCTATAAAAAAAATACAAGAATGCCATATTTGTGTTTTCCACCCCCATTCCCCTTAATTTCAGTGCTTAAAGCCATTTGAATTCCCTTTGGGAAGGAACAGCTTCCAGACCACATGAACACATGATGAAAACAGCTTTACAATATTTTTTTTTGTAAGTGTTATGTGTATTGTGAAACAACTAAGACAAATGTAAATATCAAGATTACATTCCAAGACTGCCTGCTTTTGTGGGTGTAAGTGTTGGAATACATACATACCCTGGCATCATAATTTAAAATGACCTGCAGACAGTTTCAAGTAGCTCTTGTAATTTAGGTTGATGGCTCTTTTTTGAGCTGTATTTAATCTACTGAGCTTCACTTGCAGAAAGTCTGAATTATGTTTGCAACTTGCAGTTGCCACTTTCACTCTTGTTTCAGGTATTCTGTGGATTGAAAAAGTCGGTACAATTTCAGCTTCAGAAAAATAGCTGGTCTTTTTTGTCAAAAGGCTTTCATTATGCCTCTCTTCTGCAGGAGACAAACTTGTTTCCTGCAAGAGTTTAAATCATTTTTAGCAACACTTTCAGAGGAGGATTGCCACATCCAAGAAGCCTGTGGCATGTTTGATTCCAGATGGACAAGTTGCACAAATACAGCCAGCTGCTGGGGGAATGTACTTCATTACTGTTGAGTTTTCTTATTGCATGTGAATCAGCTGTTCTAGTATCTAATTGGTTTAGATAAAAGTGGAATGATGGATTATTGGGGAGTTGAAGTCTTCACAATTCTTGACTATAAGAAACCAAAAAATGCTATTTCCATGCTGATGAAACTGCTACAATGAATGCAGAAAGGAACTATTTGTCATGTGCTTGGTTTCTTCTTTCTATGTCTGCTAATAGTACTTTGTTTTGAACCTGAAAGGCATAGACATTTATGTGTGTTTGTTTAAAACAAAGAAGTTTCTGACTGAAAAGGAAAGAAACCTTTGCTGTGTTAGTTCATTTCTGGATGACTGTGCTGCCCCTGTTCCAGCTGCAGAAAAAAGTAAATAAAATTCTAAAAATATAACGAACCATCATTGTGCAAGTAGTGGTAAAACCTTGTTTTCAACATTGTAAGTTTCTGGCCTAGTACTAGTGGATCAGGACTAAAGAGTAACTGGCAAGTTCTGTTCTCTGCCCTGTGCTCTGTTAAGTCTAAAATCTCAATGCTTTTTAATCAACCAGAATGAGTGATGATCAACAGAAGTATTAATTCTGCAGTAGTTGTGTGCCAGCAGCCAGCATTAGCATAAGAATAAGCTGGGTAGCTGGTTGTGAACTGAACCATTATCCTAATTGCATGATGGAGTAGTGCTGCAGGGGGTCCCTCTAAAAATAGTGGTGGCATCAATAATCATTAAAGGGAGCTGAAGGCTTGAACACAGGCCAACTGTCATCAGACTGTGGCTAATATATGCATTCCTGGTTGTCTGTTGGTGTAGGGAATTGCATAAAATGAAAACTGGGGAAGGGGGCTGTTTGGTTTAGGTACAGGACAAAAATTCCCATCATCCAAGAAGGGTGCTTATGGATAGAGATTCAGGTTTGATGATACAGGAAATCTTTCCAGTCCTGTGTGCCTCATTCCACAGCAGTGAGACACTGCAAAGGAAGGTTGGAGACTTGGTGCTTGCAGAGCAGTCACGTTTCCTCCCAGTTGCTGCTTTCCCACCCCTCTGACGTGTTGGAGCACATCTGCTTGGCTGAGATCCCAGTTCCATGTCAACCTTGTCACTTACCCAAGTGAGAATAAAATGCCTTTATATGTGGCACACCTGGATTCCCAAGTTACGTCTTGTACCTTAAGTCTTCAGGTTCTCGTTACAAACCAAATTACCAGCTTAGTGCCATCGAACTGTGAAAACTTACAGGCTTATACCTCTGAATAATATATGGCAACTGTGGATGCTACCACTTTAACTCTTACATTAACATTAGAAAAGCAGAATGATACACAATAATGGCTATTTCAGTCACCAGATTTAAGATGAGGCTATTAGGAATGTTTGTTATGCCCATATAAATGGGTTTGAAACATAAATATTCTACCAGGTATTAATTAAAAGTGCCCACAGTTCCAGACATTTACAAATGGTGGGCTTGTGACTAGTTAGAGAAAAATTCTCCTGCTTAGAGGTGAGTGGTTGGTTTTGTTGGGTTTATTTTCCCTGTTATTCACCCATCCTGCCTCCCCTCTGAGCACAGGTCTTAAAATGTATCACTGCCTTCTTGAACTCTTATTTTTGCAAGCTTATGCCTGTTAGGGTATTCTCACTTCGCAGAAAATGACTGGGGAGGTGAGCGGAGTAAGGATACATCTTGTTGACACAATGCTGTGTAAAAGTACAATTTTTATGTTTCCTTCTTCACTCTAGCGCACTTAGGCTTCTGTTGTTGGCATGTCTCGGAACGTCTGCAAAGGGGTTCTTTCCATCTCTTAATTCTTGATTCAAAAAGCAGTATTAGTTGCTTTCCAGCTGAACAGATAAGCTTGCTACTAAAGCTAAAACCAAACAAACCTTACCAAACAAAAAAACTAGTATTTCTGTCTTCAGTATAGAGTAGTGCTGTGGCCAGGTAACAACAAATGTTGCCATTCATTTGCCACTAAAAAGGGGACATATTAATGTCTCTGAGTAAGAAGTCTTTGACATTACAGATTTATTTTTTTAAGAAATAGTGCATTGTGATCTAACAGTTTACTTTCTAGATTGTCAGAATATTTGTGCATGACCGTCAGCCACCTTACTCTGAAGAGCTGTAAATAGGAGAACGCCCTTGGAGCCATCTTTGCAACTCGCAGCTTGCCTACATCAGCCTTTACCCTGGGGACTAGTGAGGCATATTTCAACATTTCTCTATGCAGCCTTTGGCATACACAGTTCTGATACATGCTTCCTCATTTAATAGTTCTCTGTGAGCTCTGGAAAATAAGAATTTAGCCTCTGGTGACTCACTCAAGTCTGGTTTGGATTAAATGGTTCTCATACCAAGAATCCTGCTTATGTGACAGGAACTGCAAGACCTTCTCTCTTCCTCCGTAACCTTACTAAATCTAAACCCTGATCATAATAGGCTTCTGTATTGAGAAATCTGTTTATCCCCAGTTCTTGGTATCCTCATTAACACTTTTTTTTTTTTTTTTTTTTTTTGGCAAAATGAGTTGCTTTGTGGTTTCTTTGTATTATTTGATTATCATTATCAACCTTCTGCTGGTTTTCATACCTTAAAGCAGCTTCTGTCATAAAAATCACAGAATGGTTGGAATGAATCTTAAAAATCAGCTGGTTCCAATCTCCCTGCCATGAGCAGGGACAACTTCCGCTAGACCAGGTTGCTCAAAGCCTTGTTCAGCCTGGCCTTGAACACTTCCAGGGATGGAGCAGCCACAACTTTTCTGAACAGCCATCCTCACAGTATTTATTCCTAATATCTAATCTAAACGGCTTAAAGCCATTACCCTTTGTCCTTCACTGCAGTTCTTTGTAAGAAATCCCTGTCCAGCTTTCCTGTAGTCCCCTTTTTAGGTACTGGAATTCTGCTCTAAGATTACCCCAGAGCCTTCTCCAGGCAGAACAACTGAGCTCCTTCATCCTGTCTTCATAGGAGGGATGTCCAGTCTTCTGATCATCTTTGTGGCCTCCTCTGGACTTGCTTGAGCAGGTCCCAGTCCCTCTTGTGTTGGGGCCCCAGAGCTGGATGCAGTACTGCAGGTGAGGTCTTAGGAGAGTGGAGTAGATGGTGAGAATACCCTCCCTGGATCTGCTGGCGACACTCGATGCAGCCCAGGATACGTTAACTTTGAGGTGTATCTCCAATATACTGCTGCCCATGTTTCCTGGTGTTCAGTGTAACTGTCAGATTTTTCTGGTGTTTATTTGATGTTGTCTTTTGGCAGGAAACATTCAGAACTCAATCTGATTCAGAGCTTGAACTGATTGTAATGGTCTGAAACAGTTTTTGTACTTTTTGATGAAAGTATAATTTGCAGTGGCTTTGCAGCAGTGTAACTGAATTTTACGCTCAACAATGAGACTTGAGTGAGAAGAACTAGAGTTGGATGGCTCCAGTAAGCCATACCTTTTGCTTCTGCATCCAGCATCAAGATAAAAGGAAGATAAGCAGTAATTACTGCTCTAAACCAGCTTTTGAACCCAGCCTCAACTACAGCTGCTGTCTCATAGCACTTTTTCTCTTCAGCAGTCAGTCATGCAGAGTTGCAGCATGCGTGGAGCAGCTGCAGCACTGCTCCATGATCTGCTGTTCCCACATCCTGCTTCAGACACAGGTTTCTCTGCCAAGAAAGTAGGAGACCCTTTTGCTGAACCCCCAGTAGGATTCTTTCTTAGCAGAGCTTCCCTTAGATGTTCCAAACTCTCATCTAAAGTTGTGTCTGTGATTCAGTTATAAAAGAACCTGGTTTTCTTTCTGTATGTGCCTCTTCTAGGTCAAGATGCCACTGTGTCCTTTGTGTGCCATGAGAATCTTCTCATTTTAAATGCACAAGTTCAGACTTTTTAATCTCCCTGTGTTTTGTCTGACACAGTCTGTCCAGCCAGATAACTGGCTGTGTAAAAAGCCTGCAGTGGGAGTTGCTTGCTGCCCACCTGAGGTTGAGCTCTCTGTGGCCTTGCTGGAGAATGTTTCTATTCCAGATACCTGCACTGCAGCCATTAAAAGGTCCAGTTGCTTCCTCATCCAGCATCATGCTGAGAAAGGGATATAGTATATAGAAGATTATCCTTTTGAGATGAGCAGGTTAGTGGGTTTTATTCAGATTGTTGTTTGGTGGTGGTTCATTCTCTTCTTTCTGAAGCAGGTATTACCTGGAGCCTCACTTTGTTGACACATATTTTTTAGAGTTGATGCACTTTTTCTTCCCCCTTTTGTCCACCAGCTCTTGCATCAATACAGAGTAGCAGTGATTTGATTTTGCCTCCCCTTTCCAATTCTTATTTTGACATGTCAATATCTAAAAGCACACCTTCGCCCTTACAAAAAGTAATTCTAAACTAGACACTAGTCTGCCATCTGGAGTGAGCACCACTTTTAAGATGCTTTGCTGAGTTCTTTAGGTTTGAAGGAGACAGTAAAAGTTTATAAATTAAATCTTGCAATAATTTCAATGTTGGCTGTTGCTTTATTTGCCTAAAAGTTTGCTATAAAAGTTCTGAAAGCTAAATACAAAATCAGGACCCCTGCTTTCTGTGGCAAGGCTACTGCTTCCAGTGGGCCCTGTATTTCAGCGGAACTATATGGAGCGTCCCAAAGGAGACTGCTATCAAATCCACTTAGAAATATTGAAAGCTCTAAAGTAGTTAGAGGGCGAGAAGAGGTCTTTGAAGGTGACATATGCTACTTTTTTTTTTTTTTCCAAAAAACTTGAACTATTACATGAGAGATATAAAAATGGCCCCATTATTGCATAGATCAAAAAACTAAGAAGGGGGGAAAAAGATAGGCATCCAACCCCATGAAATATATGGCAAGCGCAAGACTTCATGTTGCAAATGGAAATATTTTTATAATATAAAGGTTGGATTAAGAATCTAACAATTACGTAATTTAACCCCTAAGTGCTGATCTTAGAAATGCCAAATCCTGCTTCAGGCTGAACCAGGATTTGGCAGGCTGAAGTGGGGGGGGGGAAGGGACAACCAAAAAGTAAAAAACCTATGAATGGAATATGGAAAGAATCACTGCACTCCCATGGGGAATTTATTAACCTCTAGTCTAGGGTTGACGTAGATACTGTTTGAGTCAAACAGGAAATACTACTACTTATTGTAAAGTTGCTAATCGTGTTGCTTTAATGAAGCTGTTTAACACATTGAATAGCAATGTAACAAGGCATAGAAAATTAGCTTGTTTGCCATTGATAAATGATAGATAATGTGTGCAGTTCACTACAGTGGTTCATTTGAGCAGTTCCCTGTGAATTACTAACTCAGGCTCATCAAGGCATGTCTTTACTCGCACAGTCTAATTCAGCATAACAGCCCACACAAATAGGACTGTATTTTAAAGATAAAAACAGATTCACATTTAGCTTTCTTACAGTATAACAGAGGTGTAATGTACCTCCAAATTATTTCATTCAGATAAAAAAGGGGAAGAATCAAGGGTAGAACAACAAAAATTGCTTATTTCAAGAATAGCTTAGAAATGGTTACAGAAGAATCACAGGCCAATACAGTGAAACAGCACATTCGGAAAAAGCTTTTGGCAGTTATTCTTCACAGTGATGAATTTTGAATTTCAAAGAAGCAGCAGCTGGTAAACTCCCTCAGGTATCAGCTGCATAAGTGTAAAGTTACATATAAATATCAAATGCTAGTATTGTACAAGAAAGGTACATACAGAGGAACTTAAAGCCAAGAAAAGTTACAGTTCTCAGCTTCTCAAGAACAGCCAGAATGTGTTTGTCTAAAAAACAAAAAAAAAAACAAACAAACAAAAAAAAACCCCAACCTACAGGTACTGATGGAGGTAACAAGCAGTAGGAGTAGCTAAAGCTTCAGAATAAAACCCAAGGCACTGCAGAAACACTTCTTCATTTCTGAGATCAAGAAATAGCCAAATGAATTCAATTATTCCATAATTTGACAAGTCAATTATTTAACACTTCAGATTTTCTACAAATAAGAGGAGTTGAAGGGACAGCTTTGTTTTGCTTTGAAAATAATGCATTATTACTTCATACTTAGTATGAATCCAGATTTGCTAGCAGTACACACTGTAATTGTTTTTGTAGCAACATATTTAACACACCGAAAAGGGTATCATCTAGAAAATGCTTGCACCAATTACAATTGCTTTACTACACTTTTAGGTGCCACTGTAAGTTGTGTAAAATAAAGACCTCCAAAAAGCCAAGAAAAGGGGGGCTTTGAAATTGTACAGAGAAATCTTTAATGGCCTTTAGTCAATCATCCCATTGAAAACCTGGCTAAAGTTTCATAATAGGACAGAAATGCCTGAACTTCCAGCCAGAAGGAGGCTCTGGGCTGCTTTTGGCCTGCGTTTCTAGCAAGGAAGCAACTAGCATAATTTAAGCAACAATTTAAGGCTGTCTAAATCACAGCAACCCTTTGCATGTCAGACACAGGATTTCCCAGCCTCTCTGCAGGGCAGACAGCTTACAGACCTGCTCTGACTGTGAACATGTCACTTGGTTCCCAAACAGGATTCTCTCTGGTAGAACATCCTATCAAAGTGCTTGCAGCAGCTTTGTGTGACCTCCTGTCTGATGCGAGCCTATTCTACACAGCATGTGAGCAGCTTTTTGAGCTTGAGCTTCAAAGAAAGGAATGTTGTTTTGTGGTGGTCTATTACCAATACTGCAGTAAAGTGGGGGAAAAAAAGTACTTTCATGTGTCATTCTGTAAAGGAATCAGTAATGCTGTGTTATGTGGAGGCCATCTTGTGGCACTATGGAAGTAGAATCTAGATGTAAAAAACAACACAGTATTCAGACTGCATACCAAGGAACAGGGGTTTAAAACTGTTTATAATTTTAGAAACCAAATGTCACAGTGATGTGTCATTCTAGCCTTATGTGACTAATTGCAAGTGGTGTCCACACAGGCAACAACGCTGGAATCTGAGGACGTGTGTAGCACCATTCTGTGTGGCATTGCTTCTTACATAGTCATCTTAATGAATGCTGTGGTTCTTAAACATGCTACTTGCATGGCTTATGCGCAGTTGTTGCTTAACAGAGATGTAGGGACAAATTTTAGAGTGAACAGAAGCAAATGAGGACTGCAGTCAAAGTCCTGTAAAACCAACTTTTGGGTTACCATCATGTTACACCTATAGTTGTTCTGTGTGCAGGAGTGGGTCTGGAAATTTTTACAGCAGCAAAATTATGCACCTTTTCCCTGCACTTAAATCTAATAATTAAATTTTTTTCCACTAACAAATAAAACTTGAGTTCAGTAACACTCAGTTAAACAACTGTAACCAGACAAAACCAACTATCATCCAGAAATCTCAATGTCAGCATTTACTAACTCCCATGAAGAGTATACTAAAGTAGTATCCTGTTTATGGTTTTGGGCACATATTATTAGAAAAGTGGAAACAATTCATTCCTAGAGAAAAAAAAAAATAATCCTGAAGTTGGAAGTGGAAAGTGGAGATAAGGTAAATCGGAAAGAGAACTTAATCGCTGTTGCAGAAGTAAGATAGGACAATCCTGAGTACTGGAACACTGGATCATCCAGTGCCTTCCCACCCCAGCAGTAACATCTTTCAGGAAAAGGCAAAGAGGTTTCTTCAACAAAGGTGTGCAGTGTGGGATTTGATAATCATAGAATAGTTAGGGTTGGAAAGGACCTTAAGATCATCTAGTTCCAACCCCCCTGCCATGGGCAGGGACAC
>WYDI02000813.1:5871-53600 GCA_009867235.2 Psittacus erithacus
ACAACAAAAGCAAAAAAGGTTAAACAGAAACAAAGTCAAAAAAAAAAAAAAAGAAACAGGAGAAAAAAAAAAAAAAAAAAAAAAAAAAAAAAAAAGAAAAAAAAAAAAAAGGCAGATAAATCTGTAGCAAAAGGAAGCCAGGCCGGTCACAGGATTTCCGCTGGAGATACTGTGCTACATGACAGCAGGACTAGAGGAAGTGGATGCTGGGAGACTGCCAGGGCGAGCAGTTGGTAGAGAGGGAAAAGAGGACAGCAGTTTACCTAAGAGCTCTGTTCAAATATATGGTATGGGGAGGAAAAATCCAGGAGTCAGAACAAACAGAGGTCAAAACCCGCAGTGTTTGCTCCTGCTGAGAAGAATTTGCAGGCAATCTGAAAGGATTAGTCTTGCCTTCAGATAGGGAAAGAGGAGAAAAAAAACTTACAAAGGAAATTAATGGATGAGAATGCAGGAAATTGAAATGTTGATTACCTTGACGTATTAATTATCTCCAGGAAATCTCCCCTTTGATTTGGGGAATCCCAGCTTCTCTCACTGGCAGAGAGCATAGATGTGCAGAACTGGAGGCCTGTGAGATATTTCTGCATGGCTAAGCTACTGGTCCCTTGATCTAGAAGAGGTTTTGAACCAGCACTCACTACACCAAGTTCTCAACAAGACTAGAGATTTTTCAGTCCTCGGTTTTACACACCAGCATGTCACCATTCAAGCAGTTCCTGCTTTGATCAACAGCACTGCAGGACTAAATACATGCCTCCTCCTTCAGTGATCGTTGGGAACACAAATTCTGCAGCATGTAATTGTGTTCAACACAAGTACTGCTGAAAGATATACACTTGACATTATTTCACCAATTCAATACTGAAATTAGAGGCAGCTCCATTTTGAGATATACACATTATGCCACTTGCATTCACCATTACATATATATGTTGATACATCTTGCAAATCCATTTCAAATTTCACTGCAGTGCAATCCAGCCACTGGCGCTATCTTCGTTGGGGAAACAAATTGTTTTAAAATTGTTTTAAAAAAGGGTTCTCTAGAACTAACTCCAAAAATTATTTTTCCAATAATCACCTTGAGAATTCAAGTTTGGGTGCAGCAATGATGATTTTCTTTGAAGAAGCCTACATAACACCATTATTCATCCTGTGGAAAAGATTATTTTATTTCTTGATCAATTGTTCTGAGAGTCTAAGCTGCAGTATTTTCTGAAACATCCCAATCCTCAATCATGCAGCAGACTCTACAAATCCCTACTAGAGTAGTGTTAAATTAGCAGTCAGGCAAATTAAACAAATCCTGACAATTTACATCCTTATTTACTCCCTAATTCTCCTGAAATTCCCCAAGAATTTTGCCGTAGAAAAACAGATTTTGCTCAAGAGCAATGGACTTTATTTTTCCTTATTAGACTTCATGTTAAGAGCACTGTTTCAGGACCATGCTTCTATACAGTTCAATTTAATGAGGAAAAAGGGGTTTTATACCAAGCAGCAGATGAAAGCTTGGTTCCAGGACACAGTACAAAAGTAATGCAGCATCTGAACTACTCCACACAACTCAGCATTCTACTTTACATCTAAAAGAAAATTAAAAAGTAGAGACACATTCTGCATTAATTGCAAATCTTCAGAAATAAAAAGAAAAAAACTGGAAGAAAAAAGTCAGTTACTTTAAGCAGCAGATATAACTTTCTGGACATAATGGCAAATTTATTAATTTTGGGTTGGCTGTTCAATTAAAAAGCTACCACACAGCCCACATAAGAAAACAAGCTAGAAAAAATATTGTTGTACTTAATCCATACCTAGCACAGAAATAAAAATAAAAACATATTCCACAGTCTGACACTGTGGGCTATGGAGCCCACTTCTTTATTTCTTCCATAGTCAAGGTTTAACTTTGGCAGCTGCTGAAAGACAGAAGCCCCTCGACAGTCTTAAGCTGCAAACTGCTGAGCAACTAGGACAAAGAATATTGACAACAGTGTTTAGGTCCCAAAAGAGTATATTTAGAAACCAAGTAACTGGAAACAAGACTTGAACCAATTCCATGGTTCATCAAACATACACAATAGTAAGCTGATTCTAGCACAGTATAGGCAATGAATCTGAATGCTTGTCAGGTCAGGACTGAAAATTAAAGCAGAGGTCTTGGCGAGTCACGAATTGTTTTCTGAAACAACCACTAATGCTTGAAGAGGTTTGGAGAGAAGGCAGAACGCACCACAAGGCTTCTCACAAAGACGCAGGCAGGACTGCATCTTCACCCATAGCAGCTATGAACCATAACAGAATGTTAAAGAAGTTCAAATTTAAAAATACATAAATAAACAAATAAATAGGATGGGTGTCGCGAAATGTAAAAAGCAAAATAGCAGTGAAGGAGTGGCAAACTACCTGAATAATGGTGAAAGTGGGTTGAGAAGAGGAGGAAGTATTCTGTCAAGGTTGATAGCCAATATTGAGAGATTTGAGAATGCCTGAGAGACTACTCCTTCAGACTTCTCTTTTACTGTTCTATTACAAGACACTAAACAGATGTACAGAAATGAAAATACCATTTTAAAACCAGAATCAGCAAGCTAAAGGGATTTATTCTGTTGTGCAGAGCCCCAAAAGCATAGGTTCAATTTGCCTACCATTAGTTGTGCCTGCAAGATGGTATCATCAGGCTGATACTAGATGGTTTATGGAAGGAAAAAAAAAAAAAAAAGGCTGGTTATGTCACTCAACAGTATGATGCGGTATCTCCTGCACACAGCAAAGCTGGCATTAAAGTATTAACTGACTTCCCTTAAAATAGTTTCAAAGAAGTCAAGATTAAGATCTCAAATGAAGAAGGTAAATATATGCAGAGGTCTAATACTGCTGAATATACATAAACGAAGAAACTCTTGTCTCAGCTTATTTATTATGTGCACACACAAAAAAGAGTGGTCAGAGTGGTCATCTCATCTTTGCATTCGAAAGCATTATTCAGAATGTCTTTTTCACTGATCTGTAGGAGAAATCATAATATTTCAGTGCTTCACTAGAATCAGAGAGGAAGGAATCAAAAGCAATCATGTAGCTTCTGCTAGTTACTTAAATCAAAACCACCAGACCAATTTCTGAGCTTTACAAAACACCTTTTTGCTTAAACACTAGCACTAGTGGTTTTCACAGTAACATTAAGACTAAGCACAAGAGTAATTTGTTTTAGTCAATCACTTTCTACTTATTTTAAAAACAAATAAAATGTAAAAGAAAAATATTGTGGATTTCATGATTATGAAGCCTTCTTTTATGTTTCTCCATTATCCATTTCAAAGGACATTTCAGTACCTGGACTGTGCAAGGTGTCTGGTACTGCTCCCACCCAACATCCTTGTCTCTAAACTGGAGAAGCATAGATTTGGCAGATGGATCACTTTGGAGCTAACAAATTGTCTGGATGGTTTCACTCAGAGAGTTGTGGTCAGTAGCTTGATGTCTAAATGGAGATCAGTGACAAGTGGTATTCCTCAGGGGTTTGGTATTGGGTTCTGTCAGCGACATGAACAGTGGGATCAAGCACCCTCAGCAAGTTTGCTGATGACACCAAGCTGTGTGGTATGGTTGACACGCTGGACGGAAGGTATTGGATCCAGAGCGACCTTGACAGTCTGAAGTGTTGGGACCATTTGAAGTTCATGAAGTCCAACAAAGCCCAGTGTAAGGTCACCAAATCACAGAATCACAGGATCATTATGGCTGGAAGGGACCTCTGGAGATCAGTCCAACCTCCCTGCCAAGGTAGGGCCAAATGGAGCAGACTACACAGATAGGTTCAGATGGGTTTTGAATGACTCCAGAGAGGGAGACTCCACAATACCCCTGGGCTCTGCCACTCACAATGTAAATATATTCTTCCTCATGTTGAGGTGAAACTTGTGGTTTAGTTTATGGCCATTGCTCCTCATCCTGTCACTGGGCACCACTGAAAACAGTCTGGCTCCATCCTCCTGGCACCTGCCTTTGAGACATTTATATGCATTAATGAGATCCCCCCTCAGTTGTCTCTTCTCTAGACTAAACAAGTCCAGCTCCCACAATCTCTCCTCATAAGAGAGAGGCTCCAGACCCCTGAGCATCTTTGTGGCCTCTGCTGGCCCCTCTCCCATTAGCTCCTTGTCTTTCTGCACTGAGGAGCTCAAAACTGGACAGAGTACCCTGGATGTGGCTTGACCAGAGTCAAGTGGATGGGGAAGATTTCCTCCCTCAACCTGCTGCCCAATGCATCCCAGGATACTACTGGCCTCCTGGCTGCAAGGGCACACTGCTGGCTCATATTCAACTTATCATCCTGGAAAGCTCCAGGAAGGAGATACTGAGCCAGAAGCATGCAAGCTGACTATTTTTGTCTAGATATGGCTGGTCAAGATTGCTTTCCAGAAGCTATGCAGAGTCCAAACACTGAGTGTCTACCCTTGAAGAGTCAAACCGTAAACCAGTAAAAAACGTGTGCTTCAGCAGTGAAAACACCTTTTTTTGTTTTACTGTAAGCAGAGCAAAAGGCACCTGGCCTGTAAAGCCTGGTATCTATGAAAGAGTAGACGTTTGTATTTACCAACCTTTTGACCAGGGAAGGAGTTAAGAGTTCATTCAAATGGAAGTTTAAAGATGGACAAATTCATTGTCACAGGAAACAGAACAAGCACCCAGCCTGGAGAACTGCACCACAGCTGTGTAACTGCACGTGTTTTAAAATGTGTAAGTAAGATGTATGATCCATGATACAAAAATGGATGCATTTCAGTTTTGCAGCTTCAATAGCTCAGAGGCTTGCTTAGTCAGCAAAAACATAACAGAAATTACTATAAAAAAGGCAATTTTCACTGACAGAACTCTTCCAGGAGAAGATGTAATATATGTGCTTAGGTAATGGTTGTGTGTAATTGCTTACAACACACACAGAAACAATAATTCAATTTCTGCTATTAACAAGGCAGTATCTCAACAACTGCAACATTTGCCAGGCTCCATTTAATAAAGCTGAAACACATTTTCTGACATGGCTTCCCGCCACTAATAAATAGAATATCCAATATGTAAGTGATTTACAATCTATTTCTTTAAATATTTCTTTTGATCTCAAACTGAAACTATCAGTAATCTAAAATGGTAAGAGAACAGGTATTTGAATTACCGTGGTTTACTATAACTTTTTTAAACCAGAAATGTCCTAACAGAACCAGGGTATACCACATCTTTTATGTGGCCAATATACAGAGTCCTTTTGGTTAATCCAGTATTACCCAAGAACCAAAAAAATGCCTATTTGTTAAGAACAAAGATACTACTACAGACACATGTACAAACTGAGCCACAGCTTGAATGAGATTAGAAGGGTAAGTATCCTAATGCCTATACACACACTCAGTCTCTTAAACAGGCAGCCTGATTTACAACAGCCAGAGCACCTCTGCAGTTCATCTCACTACAATGAAAGCTGCTGCATACTTCAGATTTTGAAGGGAGAAAAGAAAGGGGAGGAGGGGGCGAAAAAGAAAAGGGCTACTTACACTAGCAAGAACTTCTAGCCCATCTTTAGGCATGCATAGTTGACATTTAATTCATAATGTCAAAATCATCAGAGCCCAAATTACTAGTTCTTTCAGCTCCTGCTCTTTTTGAACATATTTTTAAGGCACATAACAAAACCAGAGGTTTTAACCATAATTCAAACCTAAGCTTAACGGTAATAACATTAATAATGTTAACTGGGCCGTTTCCAGTTAATGCTATTAACAAAACATCCTCTGCTGCTTCTGCCAGCTCTGTTTTTGAACCAGCGGGGGCCCAAGTTACACAAAATCCCACTCCCAGAGAACAGGAGACAGGAACCTCATTAACATCAATCCCCTGTGGCTCACAAGAACAGAATAGCTGGGGTAGCTGGAGTACACGGCAATGCACATACTGTCACTCAGCTACCTTTTCAGTTATTAAGATTGATTTATTTTGCATCTTGGTTAGTTGACAAATTAAGAAGAATTTTCAAAATAAACATTTCAAGTTGTAATTTTCTTCTTTTCCATGTATTTTGACGTTTTTAGGTCACAGGCTACTCAACAGCAAATGCACTGTGTGTTAGGCTGTCTAATCCTCAGAAACACGGATATGACATGGTCACTGACAAATGTTTCAAACACTGTGGTAGAGTCAAAGAGTGTCTTCTGGAAGGATGTGAAGACTCCAGACAACATAATTTGCACGCCTACAGTGGGATTCAAATACAATACAGCTGATAATAGGTATTAAAAAAACCCTAACAACCTTCTAGAAACCTCAGCTCTGCCCCCGTGTAGCTTACGAGATGTCTAACTGCTATCGCAGCAGGTTTTGTTAAACCCAAGTTCACAGTCGTTTAACTCTTCCCAAAAGTGCCACTTCTTAGCCGCTTTCCTGTTCAGCACTTTGACTGCAGTTTCTCTTCAGTACAGCTCCAGAAAACAGGCATTCTCAGCTGAACTACAACAGAAAAACATCTGTGCTCTGCTTCATGGTAAAGGTAGTGGTGACCACCATTTTCCTGAAACAACTGCTAGGGATTCCAATTTCCACTTTTCCTCTAAAAATGGCCTGTGAGCATGGTGAATCACTTGGGAAGTACATGATCATGTATAGGGTTTTTTTTCATTTGGGCCCCTTGCTCCACAGATGGACAGGGCTGCACCGTCCTACAGCTTCATCCTGTAGCACAAGAGGGTGGTAAGGGAAAAGCATATGGAGTGCAAAGATGATATTTACAGAGTATTTAGGTAATTTACAAAACAGTAATCCAGCCTCTAATGATGCCTCCAGTACGCAGAAGTATCATCTCATCAAAGATTACACTGGCCATGGTGGGCAAGTGACTTCAGCCCTTTCTTTCTCCTGAAAAAACACAATGGTTCCATCAAAAGGAACAGTGCTGTTCAACCACTCATTTTTTCATTCCATCGACCATCCATCTAGAGACATCTTATAAACCCTCAGAGAGCCATTTCTGCATGAAGGTACTGGGAAAAATGAGTTTAGCCTGAAGCAGCCACCTTGGACAGACAATTCAGCTGTAACTCCTGAAGTTTAAGACAATGTTAAGAACTAAACCCAAGCTCTTAAAAAGAATCTAGAACAGACTCCACTTCATAAAAGTGTTACACATATTGCAAGAAAACAGAAAGTTACAATTTTTTGTGTGCTTTAAATAAGTGATAATAAAAAAACACATTTATTAATTATAAAGGTTCTAGAACTACTACTATGAAATGAGATGACATTTGGTAACAGCATGTAACATTAGAAACCTATTAAAGCCCTCTTTTGAAATTATCCTCTTGGACACGCCTTCAATACCATCTTCTTGTGCTACTCTGGATTTCAGGAAACTGAATATAAGCAAAGTCAACTTTACTAGGAATTTTTTTTTTTTTTTTTTTTTTTTGTACCTAATCATTTTTCATCATTCACTGAAGTCATGTTTCCTAAGCAATCATGCAGGCTAAACCAGATGTAAGGAAAGTTTAGCGCCTTCTACAACTTAAGAACATAATTTAGGGAACAGAAGCTTCCACAAAACCCTCCATATTCTGTAGTGCTGCAAAAAGAACTTATTAACAATACCAGTTTTGTTCCAGGAAGAACAAATTGTGCAAATTATCAGGAAAAACAAAAGGGATGTAAAAGAGCTCCCTTTGTTTCCTGTTAAGGGGAAAAGGAAATAACAATTTTCCCTATGTCTCGCTGCTAAAACGGCAATGAATTAAACCTCGAACTTGATAAAGCAGGAAGAAGCTTCATATCAAAGCATGGGCTGAATATTCCTTGGGGTACAGAGAATGTACTATTGAGAGTTTACAGTGTTATGTTCAGCTAGCTACTGGAATTAGCCCAGCTCCAAGAGACCACCACAGCTAAGCTTCAAGGAAGGCCACCAACAAAGACAATACAAAAACTCAAGATGCTGATGGATCCATAACTTAATGCTGGAGGAAAAGGTTTCCCAGAGACAGTGAGACGAAGGTTTCCCACCCTCCAGTGTCAAGGAGGACCAAAGATCCTGCAAATGCTCAAGGTACAGCCGTTACACAGCAAGAAAGAACAGTTGGTAGGAGGCTGTTTATTGTTAATTTTGTTTATCTTTCAAGGGAGGAGGGCAGTTACTGCAAATGATAAATTAAACTATCCAACTAGCGGAAAGTAAACTGTTCTGAACAAGCGAAAGCCAAGACAGCAGCTGGATCTGACTCAGGAGTCATAGGAGCTATATTCTTGTGAGCCATCAGTCCCCAAGCCAACACACTTCCAACACATAACAATGGGGGGAAAGCAGCTGAAGCAAGAAAAATAAAGCACTTGGCAACAGGAATCAGAAAACATCACATTGCTGTACACAGAATAACATAAACCAATTAAAATAGTGGGAAGACAAATGAATTTTACAAATTAACAGCTAGAATGGAGTAAAAAGCATCCTGCAGAGATACGTAAAACCCCTCTGCAACAGCTTTGTCCTTTTCAACAGAAATTTTAAGATTTCCTTCACAACAGAAAGAATTGGAAAAGAGTCTCTTTGCGCATGAATACGCAGAGAACCTCATACTAAATAAATTAATAGCTGGCTTCTATACTGATGAATAACTCTAAAATCAGGTAGTAAACACGAATGACCCACTGTATTCATACTGTTTCCTATGATCCTGATACTGCAAACATGTATGAGAATTTAATGAGAGTACTCACACATAAAATGCTACTCAATCATGAAACTGTTCGTCAGATTGGGGCCAAAGTCCCTGATCCTGCCATCAGATCCAGAGGCAGATCTCAACATCTGTGTTAAAGTCAATGAGATCGTACTCCACAGGGATTCAAGTGTCTGCCTTTACAAATCTCATTGCAAGTCTTACTCATGTAAAATTGATTTATGAAGTGCAACATCACACTCCACTTTGGGCATACATGCGCACTATCTGTATACTTTCCTACCTGTCTGTTGAAAAAGACATTGAAACTCACCTCATGTATTATGTTCCCTTAACTATATTATAGTTAAACTTTGCACATTTCACGGGCTAAAATTTCAGGTTTGCAATACATTTACAGAAATCAGACCTGGAAGCAGAACTGGAAAATGTTTTCCAGATTCTCTATGGGTCAGAACATAGTATTTATCATATACCTTATAAAGACCTTTGTCTTTGTTTTCCTGTGACAGGTCATATACCCCTTCTGGTGTGAATTATGCACAGTACTACTTTTTCAGCAGGCTAAATTAGCCTCTGATGGGTTACAGGGCTACATTTCAGTTCTATTATAGGTACCCTCACTAACTGGCACAAATCTAGTTTGCCGATGCTACTGTGACAGCACTGTGGACTTCAGTTAAGGAGGTGTCGCAATGAAACAGCATACAATGACAAAATGCAAAGCAGATTTTCACCTTAAGTCAAGCTTAAGTTTTTATTCTCCTTGATTATGCCACAATCTTCATCTTTCTCTACGTACACATGTATGTACACGTGTACGTTTCTACATACACGTGTGTAGAAAACATACACATGTACGTACAGAAGACATTTTTTCCCCCGTAAAACATTCTGAACAACCTCAAGAATCCTTGTTAGCACAATTGCTAGTAATACTAAGACATTAATTAGGAGAAAATTCAAAAAGACTGTTATCTGGTCTGCGTAGCTCATGTTATATAATGTGCACTTTGTATTTAGTGCAATGTTTGGATGGTTTGGAAGTGACAGATCTAGTCAGCCATCGATAATCCATGTTCCCTCAAGAAGCCTCCCTGCTTTTCCTCCTCATTACTTCATTTTTCACCACCTCTTGTAAGGCCTTGCTGTTCAGATGTTCTTATTAAGAGCTGCATGTCTCCCCCAGTTTGTGATCCTCAGGATTCATCTTTCATCATATTAGGGAGCAGATGGAAATTATAAGCCTTTGGTTTTTTCCCGGACTGTGTTAAGCAAGTCTGAAATGAGTCACTTAGGCGTATTAACAGAGCAGTTGAGTTTAGGACAAAATCTGTGTTTGGCACATTGTGCAGAAGTAAGACTCTCACTTTCACTTAACGCTGCAGTACTGGCTTGCACTGTACACAAGCACATCGCTACACACACATGGCACATATGGAAGCAAACACTTCTGCAGAACCTTCAAAATACTTTTTCCTAATTAGCTCAGAGAGAAATCTCACTAGCTAAATTGGAACTGCTGAATCCAAGCATCTAATAGAAAGCTACCTAAATCATTTAGCATTATAAACATCAGACAAAATCCTGACAGGGAAAATAAAACATCAGAAAAAAGAATACCAAGAGGGAGGAAGAGCATGCAGAGGAAGTGGGTTGTTGAAAGGCTTTAATCCAACATTTGCTCTCTATTGATCAAATGTTTGTTCAGTACTTTATTGATGTAAAGCATTATGCGCAGTGTTAAATATTAATGCCAGAAGATCTTTAAATTCAGAGCATTTGTTAGTCAGTTTAAGACTCCTAATGTTACTAAGCTTAACAACTTAACAACTGACTTAACCTCCTTTAATAACTTCCTGGAGCACTGTAAAAACATACTGAGTCCACCACACAATGAATAAGAATGATCTGCATGTCATCAGATATAATGTTTTTATACGTCAACAAATACAATGTTTTTAATGCAACTAATATAAACAAAAATTTATGAACAGGACATTTCTCAATGCTACCTAAAACTCCCAATAGGACGCATCTTCTCATTCTTAAAAGTAAAATAAATTTGAAAGAAGCAAAGTTTCTACAACTTTTGAGTTAATATCTAAAATCCACAATGTTTACTCTTCTATACATTGGATTATTTAAATGCAAATGTATGTATGCATAAGTGCTTCCATTTGTAAAAGAAATAATATCCTCTCTCCACTGAAACCTCGATTTTCAGTTCAGTCCAAATCATGACGTTTAAAACTTAAAACGGTAATATAAGTCTCACTGTGGTAGTATAAACAATCCATTATAGCAAACAAAAAAAAAATAAATATCAGTAGTTATATTCCTAATAATCAGGAGTATTGACATTTTATGCTGATACATTTAACAACTTCACTCTGAGAAATGGTTGAAGTTAACAACTGTTCATCAGGGCAACCACAGAGGAAAAGAAAAAGCAGCATCCTGTGATTTCTATCAATCTGGTTGAACATTTCCAGTGGAGCCTTCTTCCACAGTAACATATGTCATAACTTTAGAGAGGAAGTGCCTTGGGTTTATTTTGATTTTAAAGAGAACCCTAGACTTCAGAACACAGAGAACTGAACTCACAGAAACATCTTTAATGGAGTAACGCATATAGTAATTAAACAGTATGTCTATCAACATTAAAAATATATAGATCTTATGCCAAATTTATGAAATGGGACAAAACATTAATTTGCAACCAGATTTTACCCGTATATTATAAAAAGTTAACTACTGCAAAGCAGCCTGGGCATTCCAGACATTTTCTTTAGTCTTCTGACCTCTACCTCATCCTATGCGCTCTGAATTATCTCTTAGATGACTGACTTAAGTTGCATCTTCAGATACTCTTCCTTTCCTCCAAGCAGAAGAAAACGAAGTTTTGTCCTATTTCATGAACTTTCATAAATAGTTTTACATATAGTGTATATAGATTTTTTAGTGTTTTCTTCTAAATAAGTACTTATTTTTTGCATAGAACATTCCCCCTCATTAGAACAGCCGTTATCTCCTATTGTTTTCAATGAAAATGAAACGTAAAACAGTTCTTAGAAAAGAGGCACTCTTTCAACATGTCCACTGCCTCCCTCTGGGAACTACAAAAGAGAAGCTAAACTGCCTTGAGGGGAGATGGGTTTTCCTTATATAGTCAAAGGCTTCCGATTACCTCAAACTAATTATCCATTTTACTTTTAAATTCTGAGAAAATCAAATCTCCACTCAAAAAAAGAGATGGGGAAACTTGGGGGAGGAACTGTTGCTTTTTCTCTCTGAAACAAATGGCTAGTCATATAAGAAGAGGAGCACAGCACAAATTTACCTGTGAAACTGTCTCTATAAAGAGAAAAAATTATGTGGACTGCATTTCTGCATCATATCTTAACATCTGTGACACAAAGTAGTTTAATCATTATATTATCCAGCAGTTGATGGGAAGGAATTATGCAGGAGGATGGCATAAGCAGAAAGAGCACATCTTCATTCTTCATGGAAACACAATACCTCTTTGGTGGGTTTCATAACAGAAAGAAAATAAATCTGTATTTCATGCAAAAGAGGTCTCTACGATCCAAGGAAATTACCAGTTGCTCAACTCTTAAGATTTCTGAAAAGTAAACAAAATCTGTTTCATAAT
Source organism: Psittacus erithacus (assembly GCA_009867235.2). Lineage (NCBI taxonomy): Eukaryota > Metazoa > Chordata > Aves > Psittaciformes > Psittacidae > Psittacus > Psittacus erithacus. The sequence continues at coordinate 18,250 of WYDI02000813.1, forward strand.
CTTGGGAGATAACAGCACAGCACGTTGAGATACACCTATAAATAACATGGAGCAAATCCTCACACAAGTCAATGTAGATGTGCAGAAAGTAATAACTACTTTGATTAGGGGTTGGAGCATGATGATAATTAATTCTTTCCATGCAACTGCATTAAAGAACATCTATTAGGCAATAAAATTAAAGACTGAAAAAGTTAAGGTTGCCTGTACGCAATTCTGCCAATGCCGCTGTACAAGATTCTCAGACTGTGAATCGCTGTGCTTTCCAAACCTTCTAGAAGGGCTATCCTCCCATGGAGAGATTTACCTCATTTCACATTAGTGTTTCTATACAACTGACAAGTGAAGGAAGATAAGAATTCTAAGCATTTATCATGTTTTTCAGATTTACAGCGCTTTGGTTGCAAATATGATTTCAAACATTAGACTTCCTTAGTCTTCTTTAAGCTTTTACATCTAAGAATATGTCTTACTGTTGGTATACCTGAACACAGAGAAATGAGACATGATCTCTATAGAATAAAAAGAGCAGTAAAGAAAGGCATTTCATTCATGCTGATAAATGCTATTAACACAAAAGGGAAAGGATATTGTTTTAATAACAGGAGTTGCTTTTCATTTCCTAATTACTTACAAAAAGAAGGATATGGCCACTTAAACGGTTGCAATTTTTTTCTAATTTTAAGAAATAACCTGTTCTCCAGGTGGACACAAGTAGTACCTACACAGCAGAAAGAATCACATCTGAAGAACATATTCTGAAGGTGAAATTACAGATACATTAATAAATACATACAGGGCCTTCCACAACTGTGCAGAACTCATGTAAGGAATTGATAGGTAACTCAGACAAGACGCATTGCTTTTGGTACAACAGTCCTTGATCATCACTGTGCAAATATTTCATGATCCTATATCAATAAAATTTGGCATTCGTCCCATCAGTGACACTGAATCTATCTTTTTGTAGATTATCTCTGAGCTCTTCCTTCCCTCCCTCCCCAGTACTTGTCATCTCTTGCGCTCAGGGATGATTGTGAGCTTTTGCTCTGACTTTTTGTTTTAAGCATAAGGAGTTAACATGCACTTTCCACAGAAACAGACAGCTGGAAAACAGATCTAGAATTCAATTTTCAGCAAGAAAGCTGGGAAGACCTAGAAGTGCAAGCTGCTGTAGCTAGGCTGCCTGACAGAAGATCACAGTAGCAAGAGCTAGGAAGGCAAAAAAATCAACAGCTAAAACAAGTTCTTCCATCCCTGCGACACAAAAGGCAGAGAAGGAGTTCCTGTGACAGACTGCCTGGAAAAGACTGTGCTTAAGTTAAGCATGAGCTCAGACCACCGAGAGAATACAGCAACAAAATACATTTTCAAAAATTATTATGAAACTGAGTAAGCTTCTATGCATCTAGATCAACAAAACTCTGCACGTAAAAGAGAGTTCTGTGTGGGTTTCAGAAGCAAAAAAATGTTTAATGAAACTAAACTAAAGCTGTCCTCATTGCAGAATACAGTTTCACTGTGCTATGGGAAAGCAAGGCTTGAGATTTACGGTCACTTCCAACTCACATGTAATCATGCCTTCAGGGAACATCTTCTCCCAGGTCTTTCATGGCAATCCTCCAAATTCCAAAAAAAAAAGGATGTAAAAATATTCATAACCACTCAAATTCCAAGCACTACTAATGATAAATGAGGGGGTTTGGGGCATTTAAGGCAGGGAAATGCCTCAGTTCTGCTGAAGGAAGATGGGTCCAAGGAAGAAAGTGGTTAATCATAAAATATAGCAAAGTGCAGAGACACAACTTGTTCTTATGAAAGACTCACAAAGAGATTTACCAGCCATCCAAATGTCCAAACACCATGCCAAACAACTTCTACGAATATTTGATTTATATCACTATGACCTTTAAAAGGAATAATCTGGACAGAACTGATTATAGCATAGTCTTTAATATACCCTACAGCCCTCACATAAAGCTAAGCTCCCTTTCATACAGCTTATTATTAAAATGTTCTATCAAGTCAGGTGGAAACATAGTACCAGCTTATGAGACTGTACCATCTCTGGAGTAACAAATGTGTCTTTTTTCTTACCCTGCAAATTACCTGGCATTCTTTTGGGAGCCATAAAAACAAACAAGAGACCCTTACTCACATCGGAAGTGATCTTTCAAAGAGCTGTGAGAAAAACACTAATAAAATCTTATCCGAAAAATAATCAAGATTTTACTAAAACTACTTGTGAGAATTAATAGATCCCTCTTTGCATGAACACCACATGGAAGAGCTTCCATTGTAAGGAGCATGAGAGAGGGACACTAGACTGTAAAAAGATCTTAACTGTTATGTACAGAAATAATCTTGTAAAGAAATACTTTTCAGGTATCACTCCCCCAAACCCAGGGTACAGAGATGTGAGTGAATGGCCAGGCCTGAGGAAAAAGAGAATGGTTACTTGTGGCAGTCAGAAGTTCATTGGTAAGGGTGCTGCTGAAAATTCATCATTCTTCTTCTCCAAGTAATCACAAGGTTTATACTTTACATCCCCTTTTGACCCAGTATGTTTTCAGCTTGTAAAGAAGTGAAAAGAAGGCAGGAAACAACACGAACATTGAAACATGCTTCTTTCAAAAGAAGATCTCAGTTCAAAACCCAGAAAAACTAGATTTTAACTGGAGATTAAGAGGTAAGGAAAGAAAAATCCATTTTACAGTGAAAGCTAAATTTTGTCTCAGAACATCCATGTAAATGATTTTTCACAGGACTTCAAAGCACAGAGAAGTTTTCCTCCAGGAAAAGTAACAGGTACCTGGAAAAGAAACACCCGGGCTTTTCTACTCCAGATAAGCTATTTCTACCGCAATGGCTGCAGCATCAATAGCCTAGGTGAGCAAGCACCACTTTTTTTTCTTTAGTTGCCTGAAATATGAATAATTTCTAATTCTAAATCATTTACATTAAAACTTCCAGGCCAGAACCCATCTCCCCGATCCAGCACAGTGACTTTCATGACATGCATGTCTTTTCAAGCCTAAAATATATCAATGCACCTAATGAGCTCAGAATCTTGTTCACTCAGAAGAAAACATTTCCAATTGCAAGTAAGTCTCAACAGAAGATAAAAACAGAATCCCTTTCAGATAATATGGATGACTTGTAAATACTTAAAACATCAGAATAAGTATAGAAAATCCTCTTTTTAAAGTCAGAATAGGCCTTTTTGCGTTTTTAGTAATAATGAACACTGTTAGTACTGCAAGCAGTTACAGCCTCCACCTTGTAGTCACTTCATGTTCCTGCTACCAGATATGAATGATTCTTCTCTCATTAGCTCGATAAATATCAAAAGTTGTATTAGTACAGTCTAAACACAATGAAATAGCACTTCCAAACCCTTTCTCTGCAGAACAAGGATGCTACTATAGAAAGAAACCTGTATGTACATACATGTAAGAAAGTTTAAGTAATAGCTAGTGAAAAGAATTTTGTTGTTTATGCAAATAGCCAAGAACAGACTCAGAAGAACAGACTGCTAGGCACAGAAAAGTTGAGACTCAAGTTTTCTTGATTAGGCAGAGCTGATATTGGAGGGAACTTCACAGGCACTCTTTTTCACGACAGCATTACAGGGTCCAAGGAAAAACCCTTCTAGTCTTCTAGAAGCACACAGAAGCATACCATGATTTTATTTTTCCTTCATCCAACATGACTTTATACAGTAACTTACACATCCAGACAATCACAAAACTGTACCACACACAGATACATCATAATACACATCATAATGCAAACAGAACTGAGCAACAAGGACATGCGATATTTCAAGACCTTCAGAAGTTAGAAACACTGGAAGGGTGATGCCAGCACAACATTTTTTTACTTGATATTATTTTGCTTCACCTACTCAAATTCTTAGTGTATCTCAAAATTTAGATTCAATAGCGATCAATGAAACTCTCATGAGTTTAAAGAATAGTAGCTCCACTCCCTATTATATTTCCAAGTTCTTTTTCACTGAAATTTTCCTTTCATTGATCAGCTTGTTTCATAACTATTTCAAAACATCTACATCTTTCAGATTTTTGGCTTTTGGTTTTATATTTTGAATGCACAATGCTCCCCACTGAGGTCAACCATCATACTCTGGATTCTGATCCCTATAGATTTAATTCACTGATGTCATTCCCTGCAGACATGGACTATTAGTGTAAAACTATTTATACCTCAATGGGGAATAAAACCATGTTCTGATAATGGAACAAGTGAAAAAGACTGCAGCAACTGTACTTGTAAGAGTTACTTAATTTTTAATTTGAGGAATATGCTTTACCAAGTTGGTTGACCTTGACACCTGTGCGTGGAAAACTTCCTTATAATTTTGTTCCTCCCTCTGGCACTCTTTTATTTGTTAATTATCACTAGTGGTAAATGTAGCCCAGGCATGACTGTGCAAAATTGTCCAAGCTCCTTTACCAGTTAGCCTCATAATCTAAAGAACAGGGTATTAAAGTGGCATTGGTCTGTAAGTAAAATATGCTGAATGGTTCTAGCTGTGTTGTTGATGTTGCATTTACAACGTAAGTTATTGCTAAGTACAAATAAGTTATCAACATTAACTCACATACAGTGTGACGTCAAGATGTTATCAGATTATGACAACAGAAAAAGGAAAACGGCCACTTAGGTGATTCATTTACATTCTTCCAAATTTGTTTTCGCAAGACATTGTGATATGGCACTCTAATTTTATCTGTAGAAATATTTTTCTGCAGCAAGTAAATAGGATTTCCAAGACAGTGGAAAACACTCAGGGGAAGAGATTTCAGAGTTGAACGATAAACTCAAGCATGGTCAGGCTCCAAAGGATTTTGTCAGTAAAAATGAAATCACTAGATGGACAGGAGCTCATGTAGTAGAAGGAACTCAAATTCCATCTGAACTCTGGAATGAAGCTCCACATTTCTGGGGACCTCCATTTACGTTACATGAATGAAGAAAATGGAATGAAACTATTACAACATTTTGGACCCTAGTTTCTTAAGTGATTTATTTATTTATTTACATTAGTATTCTTGTCATCACCAACAACCTCCTCCTCATCATAATTATCATTATTATTAAACATCATCATCATCATTATTATTATTGTTAGTCCTTGCAGGCAAAACGCCAACAAACTCTCTGCTGGGATTTGAACTGTTTCAGAAGCATCAAAAGTGGCATAACAATTTTGCCCTTTATTCCTCCCATTCTCTTGGACCAGATAATTTCGCATTTAACTTACTCTATGGCACCTAAGTGTTTATTATGCTGATGAAAAATACCTACTTCAGGACACAAAAATATCTGAAAAACAATTACACTTTAAGTCAGTATGATCCTGGCAGAAGCCAGAGGATCAGTTCCATCTGCAGAACTGCTTTTTCTTCAGCATCAACAGAGGACAGATATTTGGACAGGACACATCTGCGCTTCCATTTGCTCTGTGCCTTTGTCACCAGTATGATGTGGTCATGGTGGGGTGGACAGAAGGTCATTCTTCATTTTTCATTAGCACAAAGGACAGCACTTTGATCTCTGAGGTGGCTTCCAGGAGTTATTATAGTGCTGGGCAATCGAGGTATTAGGAAGTCCTAATCTAAGGCATTCTCAAAAAACTGAGAACTTATAAATATGACACCTACATTTTTGAGCCACTGCATTGCAAAAATACTTCTCTCATATTTATACATACAATTAATGGTAGTGTGGCAAAGACACACGAAACTTACATAGTCATGAAAGGCTTTCGCTTCACTTGAATGTTCACATGTTTCTCGTCTTTCTGGAGCTGCACAGTAGAGATCCCAAAATACACTGCAAGTTAACAAGATACAGAGATGGTGAGAAGATCATTGTAATACTCGTACAGATTTTATGGTGCATGCACACCACACACGCATGTTCATATATAGAAACAGATATGCCACTTCCTTGCCAAGGGATGAAAACACTTGCCTCTAAGAAAGAATTTAGCTTTGCAAAACATCTATGAGAAGACAAGTCCTCATACCTGATACTATGCGGAAAGCACTGCTGTATACCTTTAATAAAGCTGTAGTACAGACCAGGAAGCTAGTCTAATATACAAAGTCCGAGTGTATAAAGTGTATTACTGAAGCTTTGCATTTAACCTCATCCCTCTGACGACTGCTGCAATTAACTATCACAGAGCGTGGGAAGGGATGGATTTGTACTAACATGAAAGGGCAAGAAACTGGAGAGAAAACTGGGAGTTCTTCCAAGGTCCGACACTGGGCTTTAAACAAAAGTTCCCAGAGAAACAGGTGTGTGGACAAGAGTAGGAAATAGATGGTTATGTTCTTGTTAGTGAAAGGGAATTATGGTACTCCCACTGGTCTTTCTCCCCCTCAAATAGTTACACATATATCAGTTCCAACACAAAGTTTCTGGAATGAAACTACCTGTATGAAAGAACAACTTGAAAGGATAAAATTTGCTAGAGTTTCAGAATGTTTCTTTATTGGTTTAGACTTAATCCTTTGTAACTTAGTCCAGCACCGTAACAAGGAATGCGGGCAATTTCCGCACTCTGATGCAGGCAAGCAAAATTAAGGATAATGCAGGCATCAGAGACACAAGGGACACATTTTTCTTAGGTTCCCATCACATAGCTAAAAGCTGTAAAAGAAAGGTCAATGAAGGTGTCATATACACCTTTCACGCAGCTGTACAAATCACTTGGGTTCTAATGGGACCACTTCAAAAATGTTAAGTTCTTGTACTCCTGACAGTTGGACATATTCTCTGCAATTCTTTCAAACACAGGTATACTGGATATATGCCAATCAGGTGACAACTAATAAATATCACAGCTAAACAGCAGTGACTATGAACGCTCTTCTCTCCTTGGGAATTCTACACACACAAACTGGTGTGTCTCTGCACACTAGTATGTGTAACCACATGCCACCATGCATAAAAAATTACAAGTCATCCTCATGTCTACCCATCTTCTGAGCTGAGAGAAACTCTGCAAATGCAGACACTGTAGCATCAAGCCCATGCCAATGCACATTGCCTTCCCAAAAGGCTGGCAGCTTGAGTTCAGCTAATTTCTGACAAATCCTATTACCATGACTAGAATGTGGACTGTAGGCTGAGGAAACTCACATCTGTATGCAGAGCCTCTGTACATAGCGGATTTTTTTAATGCAGTTATTTAGGATATGTAGAATAATGTCTTAAATGCATCACTTACCAAAGGTGGTGAAGAAAGATATGCAGACCACCTTCTTTCAAAGAGGCTTTCTTATCAGCACACTACACAGTGTTTCCCTGTATGAATTATCTGTACATATTTCCATATCTAATTTTCTGGTTTTTTCATTCCTTAACAAAAAACTGGCTCTTGATCCTCATCTTCACATTCCTTTTACAATATTTACCTGCATTTCTTGCATCCAACTGCTAGAACTAGCAGCTGGCATATTCTGAAAGTGAGAGGAAAAGAAAATTGATACTTACCACCACCAGGAATGCAAGAATCCTGGGGGCTCCCCCAGTGTGATGTTTTTTTCCCATCTTATCTAAAACAAAGGAATAAAAACAGAGGTGCACATTTCTGATGATGATGACTAAAAACCATTACATAATCCACGCACATAGGGGAAAAAAAAAGGGAAAGAAGAAAAGGTTTTGTAGTTGTGAAAGGTTTTATCATCATCAACTCAGCAGCGATATCACTATTACAGTTACTAATATAGCTGATGCTTGAATTAAGGTTTTCTTACTCTAATAAAGCATGTTTTAGAGTATTTTTTACTTAGATTCTATTTTATTTAGATTCTGAATACAACGTTAACAACGTGCTTTATATCACTCCGAGATGTGCATTATTACATTGTCGAAAATGCATGACCAATGGAATGAAAAAACAAGTGTTAAAAAGTACCCTTAAAATGAACTAGAAGATTTTCCAAGGAAAACTAAGAAAAACATAGAACACAGAACTAATGTAACTGATTCAGCAGGTGGCAGTCTTCCCTCCACATCCAAAGCACGCACTGTTCTATAATCATCAAGGAGAGCATTACTGTTTGAGGTACATTAGCTGTATGTAACTCCTTCTCCCACCACTCAGTGACAATGCTAGTTTGGCTTGGTTCGTCTGTGCTGGCAATCCCTCCTGAATAGCTACACTGGCTGTGATTTTCTTTCCCATCCAGAAACCCTAGTTTGCCTAACACTGTTTTCAAAGGAAATGCAATTTAAGAACTCTTATTACCCCTTGACTTCATACTTTTCTTATTAATCAGCAAACCTATGAAACAACATAACGCAAAGTGAACAGCATTCGGCCTCTCTGCAATGCTTCCCAAATGTTGTGTCTTAATGATAATCACGCAACCATTTTATTGATGCCATAGTCATTAGTTTGTCCTGAACTGCAAAGTAAAATACTTTGGGCTACAATAAAGCCCATGCAACTGCTGAAGGAACCCTGCTGCAAGTAACTGAATGTCCTGCTGAAATCCACACAACACTGTACAGAAGAAATGTTTCATGTTAGAACTGGGTGGAAACTAGGGCGTTGCATGCACTCCAAATTCCCCCAGTTTCAACTACACATAGCATTATTTCCTGTCCAATTTTGTTAATAAAAAAATTTGTTAAAAAAACCCAAATTGTATTCTGCTCTAGAGACAGAAGTAATGGCAGAGGATTGTTTTAATGAAATGCTTAAACAGCTTTAATATGAAAGACATTTAAAGACTACCTATAAAAGTACATAAAAGCTTACTATAAAAGGCAGATACAGAGTTCAATCTGCCAGAGGCACTGGTAAAGCTGGCATTTTCCAACACAGAATAAAACTCTTGATTCTCAACTCCCAACTTGATTTCCACATCTAATTCTTCAGAAATTTATACACATCCAAGTTCTGCCAATAGCTTGAAGGAGAATATGTAGCCTGTACACCTTAAAATGTTCTTTGTACTCACATGGAGTAGCCTAGTATAATTTTGCTATATTGTATGAATGTAAATACTCAAAACTAATGTCTCTTAAAAATCTTTTTAAAAGGTAAACTCGAGGCACTACTACTTCTGTTGGTAAATCAGAATGATACAACTGCGTGGCATTTAACCTCACCATCAACAAGTACCAGTAGTTAATATATAAAAAGCATCACTTTAGAAGCTGCTGCTTAAGCAATGGCAGATAAAAGCATTTATAAAACTGAAAAATGCAAATAAAAGCCAAAGCTACTGCAAAGGCATTACACACTCGTCAAATAAACTTCTCTGAGGCATGCCTGCTTCTTGCATGCACTCGGAATAGCCTGGAAAGACTTGTGTTAATCACCAGGAATACCGAGTACCTCTTCAAAAGCAACATAATGAAGAGACTCAGCATACAACCAAAACAAAAAATGGCTCGTGAAGTTGAAAAATCATTCACTTAAAAGTAAAAATCATGTCTGTAGAAAGCCCTCACTATGTCTAACCAGTAACCTTCTCTTCGAAGCTGGGCTTAATGGGGAAATTACCTATTTCACAGCTCTTATACTAGGCCTTTTTAACAGGCCATACTTAATATTGAGAAATTTATTCTGAGAAGCAGCATGAAGGGAATGCAGAATTTGGTCTTGTTTGGAGGGAGTTTGTTTTGCTTTTCAAATTAAAAAACCCCCCATGCTTCTGTCTCACATGGCAGTTATCACTCTGTCTGACAGCAGAGACTTAAGAAGAACGAATTATGAAGAATTAGTTTAGGAACAATGCCATCATTGACAACTGTATTGATTAAGGTCATAGCCGGGGACTGATTAACTGGGAAATGCCCACCTTCCTCCTCCAGCCAGGCTAACGTAATTATTCACCCAAGGTTAGAATCTAACTTCAAGGACAGAAAATGCGTGGAATAAGGATCAGCTCTTCAAGGAAACTGCAGCAGCTGTGACACCAAAGGGAACATTCTGGAGCAGAGCAGCTTCTTTTTTTTTTTCCTGTCTTTCTTTTTTTTTTTTTTTTTTTTTTTTCCCCAGAAAAATTGTGTACCCCATATGCGTACCTCTGTTCAACCCTCAAAAGCAATGATGATTTAGATGAAAGCTAGTTCTGCTTGCTCCTTGCTGCTCCACCAATCGTACCATAAACCAACACAATACAGCTGCTGGGTTACTTCATGCCATGTCTCGTGAAAGGAAGTAAATCGTCAGAACCAAGATACCAGAGTTACAGCCAAGAAACAAGAGGTCTGCTACTAAGAGATCTGCTACCAAGAGATCCAGGAAAATGATAGATGAGCTTTAGGCCCTGTGTTTCAGAGATGGAAACAATGAAGCTTTGAAGGCTGTCGACACAAGGACCACAAAGCACAGCCCACCTTGTACTTTAAATTTCAGCAAAGCACTTCTAGACCTTACTGACTCATAGAACCATAGAATCACATAACAGCTCAGATTATAAGAGCCCTTGAAAGATCATCTGGTGCAGCCTTTTGTGCGCAAGAGAACTGCACTTGTTTGTACTGGTAGAGAGTTAATTTTCTTAATAGCAGCTAGTACGAGGCTATGTTTGGATTTGTGCTACAAACAATGTTGATAACATATTTTCGTTATTGCTGAGCAGTGCTTACACTGCCAAGGCCTTTTCTGCACCTCACTCTACCAGTGAGCTGGCTAGGAGTGCACAAGGAGCTGGTGGGCACACAGCAGGGACAGCTGACTCCAACTGACCAAAGGGGTAGCCCACACCATATGGCATCACGCCTCAGCATGTAAAGCTGGGGGAAAAAGAAAGAAGGGGGAATGCTTGGATCGATAGCATTTGTCTTCCCAAGTCACCATTACACATGATGGAGCCCTGCTTTCCTGGGGGTGGCTGAACTGACTGACCACGGGAAGTGATGAATGGATTCCTGCAAGTGTTCAAGGCCAGGCTGGACAGGGTTTGGAGCAACCTGGTCTAGTGGAAAGTGTCCCTGCCAGTGACAGGAGGCTGGAACTGGATGAGCTTTAAGGTCCCTTCCAGCACAAACCATTCTGTGATTCTACGCGAATTCCTTAGTTTGCTTTCCTTGTGTGTGCAATTTTTCCTTTACCTAATAAACTGCCTTTACATCAACTCACAAGTTTTCACACTTTTCTGATTCTTTCCCCTGTCCCACTGGGGACAGGGAGGACCAAGTGGCTGTGTGAGGCTTCGTTGCCCACTTGGGTTAAACCACAGCAGTCCTTTTCGGCACTCCACATTGGGCACCAAAAAGAACAGTCATGGTTTAACCTCAGATAGCAACTAAGCACCATACAGCCACTCAGCCACTCCACCCCTCTGGTGGGATGGGAGAAGAACTAGAAAAAGGCAAAAAAACTGTGGGATGAGATAAGAACAGCTTAATAATGCTCAGGAGTCCACAAAGATGCCCCAAGGGCTGGAGCAGCTCTGCTCTGGAGACAGGCTGAGAGAACTGGGTCAGCTCAGCCTGGAGTCAAGGAGGCTTCTTAAGGGGGGAGAGACCTTGTAACAGTCTTCCAATACAGAAAGGGGGCCTGCAAGAAATTCTACTGATGGGGACTCTACCACATCTCTGAGGAGGCTGCTCCAGTGAATGACTGTTTTCACTGAAAACAAAAATAATTTTTTTTCTTGTATTAAGACGAAACCCCTCCCTGTGCAACTTGTACCCACCACCCCATGGCCTTCTCCATGTGGCTCCTTACAAGAGAAAGCTTCTGTCTTCTTTGTAGCCACCCTTTAAGTGCTGAAACACTGGGATGAGGTCTTCCCTGAGCCTTGTCTTTCCAAGGGGAAAAAGACCTCTCTAACTCTTTCAGTCTTTCCTCATAGGGCAGATTCTACCTTCAGCTTGCAGATCAGTCCTACAAAATTCAAACTAGACACAGAGCACTACAAAAATATAGGACTGCTTATGACAACTATGTCCAAGTTAGGGTTAGGGTTATCTAGTAGCAGATTACATGATATCCAACTTATAATCTTCCTTTTCCTAATTTTGTTCCATTACTTAGGGACATACCTTGTCAGATCTTTAAAGGAAGGGCTTTTAGTCTTTGTCATTTATACATATAAAGATACCACTGCCTGCTGTATAGCTCAGACAATTTACGTATGCTTACTGCTTTTACGCCCCAACAGTAAGTTTTAGAGTTACTCTGAACTATTTCATCTTCTTTTACTACTTGTCACTTTAACTCCTGCATTTTAGTTTAGTTTCTCCAAGCTGCACTAGTGTACAGTTGTCTCAACTAGAACCTGTCCACCCATATGTAATTTTACCAGGGTTCTTTGTATCAGCGATAACATACAACCATTCACAAGTATTGCCAGCATAGTATTTACCCTTCTGCACTGCTAAGGAATGAGGTAAATAAACTCACAGCTTCGTGTGAAATCTAACCGACACCTCATACCAACTCTATTATTTGTCCCTGACCAGGGTTCACCATCTTTTGGCTACTATCAGTCTTAATTAGAAAGATTTTATATATTCTCATATTCAGAATTCAGACCTGAGAGTTTCTCTACAACTGAAGACTGAGTTACTTTCAGAAGGTAGGTTTCTAGATCCTGCACTGAAAGTTTTCTAGAAACCCAAATGTCACACCAGTTATACTTCTGCCAGCTGCTTATTTTGCAAATATATCCTAAAAACAAAATGAACAAATTGAATAATGCACAGTGTTTTATTTACAAATGACAGCTGTTTTGGGAAAGCCAAGATTATACTCTCCATTATTTTCTCTTTTATTTTTCCATTGCTTTACCAAAGAAGAAAAGCTACTGTCAAAAACAGACTTTACCATAAACTGGTATCATCATGATTCTACCCCTTTTCCTTATCTCTGCTATGTGAATTCTTTATAAACACCACAAATAATGCCCTGGGTTCTCATCCTTCCCTCTCCCACCTCCAAAATGTCATCATAGTAATTTCATTAACTTTTGGAGAAGTATCAGCTGAAGCAGCAAATACTCCTGGTAAAACACCTTGCCTATTTTTCTTCACTTCTGCTAACTAACTATCTGCTAACTATCAAACTATTTTTATTACCTTAATTGTTATCATCAAATGAACATTAAAACCAGTAATAAACTCAAAAGACCTCAATATGTTTGGTGTACAATATTCCTGTATCTCAGATTAAGTGTAAAATGCTAAGGAGACATAATTTACTTCAAAAGATGCATACAAAGTCTTTGAAAGACTGTGAAAAACAGTAACTATTGTGTAAAGGTGAAAATTCCATTAGTTAAAAGTCTTTTCTTAAGAAACAGAACCTAAATGGCTGTACTCATAATTGATTTGCCAGACGAAAAGAAGTGGTGGGAAGCATAGTAAAAACAGACAGAAAGATCAGTGGTGCTAAAGAGAATGAGAACTGCATATATGTAACAACAGGTTGTAAAGTACACGATCATTGTATTATTTGGAAGGATACATAATTCACAATGAGATACTAACAATAAGAAGGTTATAAAAAAACAGTACTGTTGATGCATTCTCTAGCATGCACATTTATTACAAAAAATAGATTAACCTGTGTTAGCAAATTGTAGAACAGGGATAACAAATCACAGCAAAAATAGTTATGCAAAGGTGTGTTAAATGACAAAGTGGCTACTACAGAATCAGAAATCTATGCTGATCAACATAAACAGGTATTCAAGGTTGTCAGTGCTCCTTATTCTAGACCCACGTACATTTAGTTCACTTGCACACACTGGAAAGTTGTGTAAGAAAAAAAAAGCATGGGGAAACATACCTCTGATAAAAATGTCTGGGCTGATTTCTGTGCTCCTACATGGAGCAGATACTCATATACATACAGTGCTAATCTGGAAAATAAATAAAAAGGACAATATTTAGTATTGTGCATTTGTTTGCTCCTCTTCTTTAGAAACAAAGTTGCACTCTATTACCTTTCACAAACCACTACATAGTGAACAGGTCAAATCTATTACCTATACCAGAATTTTTAAACTAGGCATGTAGGTCAGTGCAAGCAGAGGCATTTAAATAGTAGTCAATATTAACCCCCCAAATTACTTAATGTCAACATTTTTAATTGTATTTGGACAAGTGCCCAGTGAGATAACAACTGACCTACTGCTGCTCTGTATTTGCCCACTCCATGGTGTGCTTACTGTAAATACAATACATATTCCTGCAGCAACACTGATCATTTTTCCAGATGAAATTTTTTCACATGTGGAATGTGTCAAGCCGTTAGCACACTTGAACAATAGCCTGTGTTTATCCAAAGAACATGCAAACTTTGAGCTGCATCAGTGATAGTAATCCTATCTACAGCATGCAGTATGACTATATCTCTTGAGATTTTTAGATTAGTTCAGACTTGTGCACCTATGAGCTCAGATCACAAACAGCTACAAAAGACACAGCCTTCAAAGGAGCTTCCAAAAAAAATTATATTCAGCATAACCTAGGCACATCTTCAATTAAGTCCAAAGAGGCATCATAAGGATCTCACTGCAGAAAGAGGACTCCCTTCCTGAATGATTCCCCACTAGGACTTGAGGTGGGAAGCCCTGTTCAACAGCCAAAGAACAACAAACCAGTAACAACAGCCAATTTACTTAGATACAGGCTATGTAGGCTAGATTTGAATTAGAAAACTGAAGAAGTAATGATTGCTGCTCCTCAGCTGACACCCCAGGGAGGCTCCAGCCTGTCTGCATGTTTCAAGTCTTTTAAAATGAAATCTCGTTTTAAAAGAATGATTTAATAATAATGCTTGGGAATTGTCTATGAAACATTTCTGTTTGCGAAAAGAAGAGAAAAAAGTCAGTCTGTGAGTCTTTCAAATTTGGTAGCTGAACTGTTTTCAAGAAGTAAAATATATTCTCATGCACTCTGTGATACACTGCTATTATTATTTAAAACGTTTTACTATTCATATTCAAAAATACGTAGTTTAACTAAACAAAGTAGAGAGGCAGAGAACCTATTTTCCTGTTACTGTTCAAAATGTTATGCAGTATTAGATGTGATAACTGTCATCATAGCACTGGCGGAATAGTAATTACAGCAGTAACTTATTATGTCTGAAATTTTAAAATCTAGGACAGGCATTCCACAAGAAGATTGCACGTACATTTCACTGCACATGCAATACACACACTACTTTACTCTCTTTTCAACTTCAAAAGTAAAAATATGCTTTTGCCCACAGATTGAAAGAAAAAATAACATTCAAATGTGTGACTGGTTTTAGCCTGAACTTTAAGAAGGGTCGTATTCCCTTTCAAAATATTCCAGCATTTTACAAAAGAGTTATGAGTTTGCATTGTGCCATATCAACAAATGTAAAGTTCAGAGTGCTAAGCTGAAAACACTTGGTTCTTCTAAAAGAGCACCGCACAATCTAGTGCTCAACTGTGAAGCAGCTCCAAGAGGGCATAGTGATATGTCTCTATAAGTCGTATGGAGAGGAGATCACATACAATAGCCTCTCATTCCAGAAGCATAGCTGCATCTGTCAAACGAAGTCACATCTTGTTGATTTAATTCTTCCCAGTTCAACTGGCATTCAATTTTTAAGCAATAAATGGTTGTAGACAAAACCTAAGAAAGATGTAAAATGCAGAGAGGAAGGTCTTTTCTACAGCAGCCAAGATGACCTGGATACCAGGTATGCTTCAAAGCATTTCATTTGTCTTCTGAGATTCCCTTTTTGGCTCTTACCAAAACATGAAACCTGCAGTCCAGATAAAAGAATTTGTGTGGTCATATCCTTTCTACCCCGCAAAGGAAGGTGAAACAGCTCAAAACCACTGTATTGCAGGCGCACCACCTACACAGATCTGCTATCTGCTGAAAGCTTTGGCAAATACTGCACCAACATAC
Source organism: Psittacus erithacus (assembly GCA_009867235.2). Classification (NCBI taxonomy): domain Eukaryota; kingdom Metazoa; phylum Chordata; class Aves; order Psittaciformes; family Psittacidae; genus Psittacus; species Psittacus erithacus. The sequence goes on from WYDI02000813.1 coordinate 34,150, forward strand.
CCAAACTGACAATGTGACACCTAAACAGGGAGGCAAATTTGGGAGTCTCATCTCAGGACACCTGGAGTCTACCAGCAAACACACTGCAGGCAGTGGTGCTCCAGCACAAAACAACATTGCTACCCTGGGATCACCTCCGCTGGTCAAAAAAAATTCCAAGAAATTTCAACACTGAAAAAATTACATTCCCAAAACTTTGAATTGTACACATGGAATGTGCTAATTAACCAGTTAAAATTATAACCTCCACAATTCTTTAACATGCATTATTACATCTTGGTCTAAACATACTAGCAGTGAAATGAAGTGGTGCAACAAGTGCGTCTATTAAGCACAGGGGATAAACATGGCGTATTTCAGAAGAAGAATAAGTATTCCAGGCTTTAGGCTTCCAAGGGGATCCCCCTATGGTAAATCAACAGCTGGACCATGCTGGCAAGGGGACTGCCTGGCTCCTGTGACAGGAAAGCCAGGACCGCCTTCCACAAACAGATGTGAAACAGAAGGCATGACACAAAATAACCTGATTGGGTCTTATCAGATCTAAATCACTGCTCCATCCCTGGTTATTATGCTCTCAGGAAGTCTTTACATAAGTTAACAACATTATAGCTTCATTCAGAAATAAATACATTTACCACAGACATCAAAAGAAAGATACTAATGCCCCACTGTGTTACTTGCAGCAAAAGGATCAATGCAACCTGATGCTCTGAGGAAAGACAACAAAGAAACCCCAAGCAGATGCAACACTGTTAAAAAGGAGAATTACCAGATACATGAACATTAACTACAGCATAAAATAAAAACTAGGGAACAGTCCAAGTGTGTATATTTAACAAAGGAATAAACTGTTTAACATCTCAGCAGAAGACTAAGAGAATAATTGTAGGCCGGTCTTCAAAACCAAAGGACTTGCATTTGAAGTGGCATTTTAAAAGACAGTTTTTCCTCGTTAAACTGGCGTGAGAAACTGTGAAAAAGCAGCAAGGAGACATATGTTAGATTTTCACATTTGCATACTTGTTGACATCCCATGAGTAATGTGAGGAAAAAATATTTCCAATCAATTTATGACAACACTGCAGTTAATTTTTGTTAGAAGACAGGCCACAGGCCACCGTTTCCCCACCCTGCCAAGACAAATAGAACATAGATTCTTCTATGCCCCGGTAATACATTTACTCTATTTAGAAAAAAAAAAAAAAGTACTGTCTAGCTTTTTTGCTATCCTGCTGAATTTTGCCTCATGTTTCCATTCTAATCAGACACGACATTCATACACCCTGCAAATGCATACTGAACTCCAAAGAGAAGAATCTTTGAAATGTTTCTAGTTAAACAGTTATCAGACTATTAGCAGGAAATAACTAGCAATCACTCTAACTGTGCTGTGAATATAACCTCCTTAACACTTTAAGGTGGCAAGATGCAATTAGCTTTCTGAGAACTTACAAACAAAGCCCTACAGAACTATTTCCATTGATAAAAAGTAGGCAGTAAACTCCCCCAATTCCAATTCAAAACACCAAAACAATTTCTAGCTTTCCATAAAAGGCAGTGAAAACCTGAAAGTACCAGGAAGACGTTCTACCTTATCTGCTTTTGGTATCTAACCAAGGTGCTCTCAGCCACACTCCCCACAGGGCCATGCAAGCTTCACTGGCTGTATGTAGGGTACTCCACCAACAGTGCAGATGAACATATGCTATGGAAGAAGGGCTCAACTTATTATCACAAAGCCAAGCAGAACAGTAGTATCTTTGATTGATTCCATAAAAAGACCTGTACTGAGAAATTTTGTGTCTCTCAAGCTAAGACTGAACTTCAAACACAGAGTCAATTTATCATAGATTTTCATAGAATTATCATAGAATGTCACAGAATTATCATTGTTCATAGACTCACACTGTGATTTGGGTAGGAATAGACTTTAACTGGGACTTGCTGCATTGATGGCGCACTCAATCACACTTTCCATGTCGCTGACAAAGATGTCAAACAGGATCAGTCCCAACAACAACCCCTGAGGGACACCACTCCTCACTGATCTCTACTTGGACATTGAGCCATTGACCACAACACTGAGTGCAACCATCCAGCCAATTCCATATCCACTGAGCGTTCCAAATGTCAAATCTACGCCTCTCCAGCTTAGAGACAAGGATGTTGTGTGGGACAGTGTAAAATGCCTTGCATAAGTCTAGGCATATTTCTAAGGAGACAACAAAAGGAGAATGGTCACATTTTCCCAATGAAGTTCGGAAGCTGGACTTAGAAGAGTAAGGAATTGCAAGAACTCAGCTTCTGCTTTATCCTAAGAGCTGCCCTGCTCTTAGGCAATTATGCAATTATGCAGGCAACTATGACACGCAGGTTCATGCGTTGAGAGAAAGTGAAGCTGCTTTCAATGTAGCCACATGCCACAACTAAAAAAGTATGTGCTTTAACTGAGCATACAGCGGCATACAACCATTATTGATGCAACGGAGTAAGAGCCTGAAGCCCATCAGCTCTGGCAGTGTGTCAAAGTACAGTTTGGGAACTGTACCTGCCTTCTGCAGTACCCACAGTCAGCTCATCACTGCGACAAGCAACTGTTGCCTCTTTGTCACAAAATCTATGACAGTGAACAACGGAGGTGTCCTTAGATGCTACCACCTCCTCCACCCGATATTATGCTGTTAACATCTGAGGCTGGATGTTAAAAAAAAAAGGAGAAAAATTACTTTTTGAAGCTACTTATAATGGGAATGTTCCAGGTCTAAGCATCACCAAGATAGACCTAGCATTTTAGGATTGTTAATATGCAGTTTTCTGGAACTGTTCATGTATGGGAAGTTCTCCATATGACACCATCTATTTAACTTTTGTGGTTTTTTTAAACCGTAATTAGAAAGCACAGTGAAAACTAGTAAATCAACATCCACACACAATTTTTAGTTTGTGCAAAAAACAAAATATCTTAGATGTTCTTCCTTGTGTTTCAGGAGACTTGCAGTATTCCAAAATAGCGACTCTGACCTATACAGAGAAACAGCTTATTTGCCTTTTTTTTTTTTTTTTTTTCTCCGAGAGGTATGTAGACTTAATTCCAAATCCACAAAGTCCTAAGAATCTCACTCATTTAATGTCCAAAGTATAAATGTCATTCTCTGAAATAAGAGAATCTGGATCCATATTTTAAATATAAGACAACAGTAAAAGCCATCTCAAATATGGAGTTTCCTGAGCTAATTTTCTGGAATCCATCAATATAGTACTTTAGAAACTGCCCTGAAGCTCTGGATTGTGAGCTAGTTTTGGAAAATTCCAATTTATAGCAGTAAACTTTTTTTCTTTTTTCTTTTTAAAAATTAAGTTTTGTATTTTTAACAGTCATGTTATCTTTCTCCCCTATTTCATCATCTCTTTTTCCCTTTACTTAGATACAAAAATATACTGGCATACAAATATGGGTTTTTTCCAGTTCAAAACATGATCTCTGTTAATGTTAGTGCTCTGTATGCTATTAACAACGTGATCAGTTTTCTTAGAAACACCTAGGTATTAAACAGAACCCAAACACTGCTCTGAGTCCTAAAGCAGACACTCGAGGCTTCTGCTGGGCTGAGAGCACTTGCCTTTCCTGACAGCTCCTATCATACCCTTGCAAACACAGACAGCATGAAAGTGGATGTATTCAACATGATTCATATCCACTTATTTCTATTTCTTCCTCTCTCTGTAGGCAGCAGAAGACATTTTCCTCATATGCATCAAAATATATGGGGTTTATAACCAGTGCTATAACGAACGGCGGTCTCAGTGCCTTGTATTAGGCTTACAGTACTTTCTGAATAAGCCAATCCTTCTCATTTATTTCAGTTTTACAGACAGTGGAAGCTTTCTCCTACCATGATACTGGGCAGGTAGACTCATCACTAGTCTTTCACCTGGCTGCTTGCAAGATGTCCTGAAAATATGCCTTATTAAGTCTGATCACCCTCCCTGTGATTATATACCACTTACACCCCTACTTAATATGTACTCCTTCAACTGTCAAAATCAGTTGTACCCTTGTAAGCATCCTTTTACTCTAACAGCATTAGAAAAAACAGCAGGGTTTTTTTTCAGTTTACCCATATACTTTCAACACACAAATTCTTTCTGCATCCTAATTTCACATGCTTTTAGTACTTAACCTCCTGTAGACTTTCAAACACCAGCATAATGATTTCCAACAACACGTTAACTTGTGCACCAGTATAAAACTAAACATCAAATACGTATCTGGTACCCACTGATCTTTTGGAAAAGATCAGAGATACATGCTGTGGTGGTGTCTGCAATCTCTCCCATGAGCACTTAATTGCATGGTTTTACATATTCTCATCTGCTAGGGATCTCCTGGCTCGTGCCAAGATGTCACACTGCACAGTGTTCCTCACTTTACTTTCATCTGACTCCGCTGAATTACACATTCATTTTTATTTCAGGTCTCAGCTTGTAGAAATTACTACAGATCTGAAGTATTGCAAAACTGAAACATTCTTCTGTAGACTCCACCCCAAATGGGATGACTTCCACTGATTTCCAAACACTTCATCAAAAGGCAGATTTTCTTGATGAATTCTTAAGGTTTCAAATAAAAACCTTTGTCCTTTTTGTACCTGTATTTTGCATGTCTTCCTCAAAAATGCATCCAATAGAATTTCACAGGCTTCCTCATCCATGCTTAAGAAAGAAGTAAGGCTTAGGCACCTGGAATTTTATTTGCATTTTTCCAACTATATTTGCTCTTGTAACAAAATAACGTACCCTCCTGCAAACATAGGTCTTTTGGTACACTAGACGTACAACACCATTCCCGCAATATTCCTCTGTGAAAGCTGCTGAACACCTCAAATTTATCAGCAGCTGCAATCCTCTGAAATAAGACTACCTTACTTTCATTTGCTACTGACAGATGCAAATGGAGACCGGAACATGATGAAATTAATCTACTTTGTATTTTCAGTGTTTATGGAGCTTCTTAGTGCTCTGTGACACCAATTTGCTCAGGTCTCACTTTCACCTCTGCTTAACAGATTGTGTTTCTGTAGCCTCCTCTCCTGTCTTCTAGCCTCCTCAACGCTGGTCACCAGCCTAGAAAGCTAAAACATTTATGTATTGTTCCTGCAATCACACTGCAGACAGTTCTTTGCTCTCTATCTGGGTTGAAAGACCTTGTCCTTGTCCCCTATTTCTGGTGGCCAGGAAGCAGAGGCTTACTCCAGAATAGCCCGGCTGATGATGATGCAAATTTTGTGTCATAAGGGCTAAGTCTGCGGTAGCAGAGGAAGCAAGACAAGCCCTTTGGGTGCTCTGGTGACTTGCAGAGACCATAGGCAATAAAAGCTTTTACCATGTGATTCCAGGGCTGCCCATGGTGAAGCCAGCCTCCTACTCATGCAGCCTTTGCCCTTTTTGCTTCTTCCATGGAGGGCAAGCTATTTCACTGAAATAGCCATATTCCTTGCCATACAAACAGAAAACGAGGCAGAGTTCATCCAATCACCTACTGACACTGAGGACCAAAAAAATCCTCTTTTCACTATGGGTGCAATTTACGGCTTCAAGTTACTCCTGGGGAGATTCCCACTGAACGCAGGAGGAAAATTTCCCACAATGAGAGCAATCAGACACTGGAATAATCTCCCCAGCACTGGAATAATCTCCCCAGGGAAGTCCTGGGTTCCCCAACATTGGACACTTAAGATTTGGCAGGACAAGGCACTGGGCCATCCATTCTGGTCATGCTTTGCCAAGAAAGATTGGACCAGATGATCCTTGAGGTCCTGTCAACCTGGAATTCCAGTATTGTAGAATTCACTACTCTTTCATTTCTTCTTCCCTTCCCAGCTAAGGGACTAGAAAATTAACACAGAAAAAAAAAAAAAAAAAAAAAAAAAAGTGAACAGTTTTCTGCTCAATGACTGCAGTGAATCAGCCTGCCAAGGGCCAGAGAAGCCACAAAAGAGCAGGAAGAAGCAGGGGTGCTCATTTGGGCATTCCTGGACTGATAGCACAGCCTTGCCAGCACCAACAATTCCTCTTGCTGGCTAGAATCTCAAACTTGGCATTTTATGAAACCACAGTATTCTCAGGTAAACTCTACGTAGCATACATACTATTCAACTTATCGAACTATAAAATAAGCTAAACAATGGTGAAAAAAAATGTGACAAAACATATTTTGAAGCATAAACTGACACTTTTATAAAAACACATGAGTTTGCACCTCTTCCTGGTAACATCTCTGCTAACCCTGGTCTTCCCTGGCGCTTTCAGTGGGACAGTAATGGCTTTTTACATGCTGTATTTTTCCCTAGTATATAATTTGCTACAGCTAAAGAGTTTAATGCAAAGCATCCTACTCTGGCAGTAAGCAGAGCTAGTTGCATAAACCTGTCCTAAGGAGAGTCATAAGCAGAGAACAAAGCACAGGCACAGTCCTGAGCAAACTTTAAAGGACTTTTGACAAGGGCCTGTAGGGACAAGACAACGGGGAAGGGCTTTAACCTGACGACAGAGAGGAGATTGAGATGAGATCTTCCCTGTGAGGGTGGTGAGGCCCTGGCACAGGTTGCCCAGAGAAGCTGTGACTGCCCCATCCCTGGCAGTGTTCAAGGCCAGGTTGGACGGGGCTTGGAGCAGCCTGGTCTAGTGAAAGGTGTCCCTGCCTGTGGCAGGGAGTTGGAACTGGATGAGCTTTGAGGTCCCTTCTAACCCAAACCATCCTGTGATTCTATGATTCTGTGACACAAATATATTCGCTTTGATGATCTCTGCCCAGCTAATCTCTGGAGTGAGTCAGCTTGCTGCTGGAAACTTCATCCTGAATACAAGCTGGAGAAAGGTTTCCCAAAAAGCTAAGGGCTGAATACTCTTCAAATCTGTCTCCTGCTTAACAGAGACAAAATGAAACAGAGAAATGGATGGACTATACCTGAAATGAACTAAATCAATCATTTACCATTAACGAAAAAAATTATTGGGAAAGGCTATGAAGAGCAACTTCTTCCAAGATCAGAAGATAATGGTATCTCTGTCATATTAATTTAGTATTGTGTGAAATGTATCTGCAAAAGCTTCCCTCCTCCAAAGAGCAGAAACAGATCTCACAGGAAAGAGCACACACATACATAAATCTGTATTAAATGCAAGATTTGCATCAGCAGCTGGTTGCACTAAAACAAAAAATAAACAAAACTGTTTAAATGCAGAAATTAGTTTTCATTAGGAATACAATTTTTTCACTCCCAACCTGACTCAAAATGAGATTCTACTCTAAATCTTTAAATCAAGTTATAATACCCTACTTTACCTTCCAAAATACCAATGCTAACTTGGTCAAATAAATATTAGTTGTTTTTTTAAATTTCCTTTTACTGGTACATTACAAGAAGACAGCTTGCCAGCACAGCACCAGGCATTCACAGCTCTGGATTTCACTGTCACCTCAAAAAGCCAACCCCGCTTCATCTCTCCCTCTGCAGGGTTTTACTAGAAGGTTGGAGTCAAGTCCTGGAATCACACTTAGCATTAAATATACTCATAAATCTGTATTAAGTAAATTAAATGTTTAATATGCATTTTAACAAAGGATCATTTTGGTTATGTATTTTAGTGCAACAGTTAGACAAAACACTTTCGACTGGTGTGCTTACTGACATATGTAATACACACATTTCATGCCTGTAACCTATTTAATAACAGACATTAATTGTTTATTAGCCCTCTTTAAAGAATTTATAAATGTAACCTTAGTATAAAGCACGACTCGACTGGCCTTTACTTCCACAATAAAAGTGTTTTAACTACTGCATTAAGAAGTCAACCCTACTTAAATGAACTCAGCAGTAACACACAATATGTGTATATAAATACAACCAAAGAGTCTATCACTCATCTCAGAATTCAGTAATGCACAGCGGACTTCCCAAAAATTTATGTGAATTGCTTACAATGCCACTGTAACTGAAACTAGGTTTAGGTACAATAAAAGAAGCTTTTTATACCTTTGTCATTCAACCACCAGGTAAATTTAATTTTTCACCTAACTACCCATTTTTGTGAGCACAGGAGGTGCTGTCTAGGCAGGCTGAATTGATATTCCATCACCAATAAACCAAAGGCAAATTTTAATACCAAATTCCCAGCAACAGCTCATCCATATGCTAAATCCTCCCAAAAACCCCACTCCCCTGCACATGCTGTTTCAGGTAGGCAGTTAAGATGCCCGTTTTTAGAACTCACATACAACTCACAAATGTGAGTTTTCAAAACTCACATCACTGTCGCCCCACCAAACTATGACCAGCTTTTGTTTTCCTCCACGCTATTCAAGATGTCTTTCCTTGCTTCTCTGGGTAACTTGCCGTTGACACTAAAAATCTCCAGAGCCAGCAGCTCAGCACCAGGGTGCTCCCACGCAGATAACGGTGGATGCTGAAAAACCTGCAGGACCACTCTCCTACTCTGATAAGGTTGGAGAGCATTGGAAGTACTCTTCTAAACAAGATCATCTCAGCTAAGGCTGCCTAGGATCTGTTGCATGCTCAACAGGGAGTAGAAATTTTAGGAAAAGTGTACGCTTTGCCACTCGTTTTAAATATAGATTTTGGAAATAGTACTGTGTGTTAAATGAGTGTCAATCTTCACTTTTAGAGTAGCTAACATTCTATATAATTTCAGTATTAAAATCAGCTATTAGTTTTAGCATGTATAAGGCTTTCTGTGATTCCTCCCGGCAGTGCACTGGCTTGCTTTTACTGAAAATGTTGCTCTTCTCACATGAGTACTGCATTGAATTTAAAGCAAATACCTACAGAACAGCAAAATGCAAGAGATGCTCCTAATGGCAAGGCACAAGGAGCAACACTTTCCTAAGTTTTCAAATGTGCTGTCTGCACCTCGCTTCCCTGCGATTTTCCTCCAACTCAGTGAGTAATAAACTCCAGCTTTCCAACAGTGCTTAAACTCATGTCATCTTTTTGATTAAACTCAGAATTTTCCTTCTAGAAGACATCTGCTCCAAACACCACTAGGAGACCAAATAAGACCTAAGCAAATTGATGGAACATCAAACCCAAATATCAGTGGTACTACAGACACCACTTGTGTTGCCCACCTTTGAATCCATGTTCTTTGGGAGAACAACAACCAACTGTGAGTAAGAACACATTAAAACACCAAACAACCCGGACATGAGGAAGAACACAGCATGGCCTCTTAACTCCTTGTTCCCAGCAGTCTGGATTCATTCAGGAAAGAGGCATTGCAACACGGAAAAATCAAATACAAAAACAAAGGCTCACAGTGTAAAATTAATTCATGCAGCTCAGAATTATTCATCTAAGTCAATGGGAAAATATAAATCAAAGCTGCTCTTTGTACATTTGAAAAATGCCTGTCTTATACAATAGCGTTCTTTTCAGACCTAAATTATGCTTTCTATGCGCCATCTCAACACAAAAGCACAAACAGAAAAAAATTAGTTCTTGCCTATATGAAGTTCAGAGGAAAACTGACACAGGAATTGCTACATAACTTGAATAAAAGGTAAAAGAAGTCTGAAGTTCATAATAAAAGAGACTTGCTTTGTAAGATATGTGGGGAAAAAGGAAAACAGCGCAAACATATGAGACAATACCCACATACCAGGTAAAGGAAAATGTAAGGAAAGTATTAACACTCAGAAAATAACACAGGATGACACACATCTGTGTGGCACCTGAGATACTTGGGCCAAGACAACCTAAGCTGGGCGTTGGAGGTACTGGGTGGGAGTCTGAAGACCAGCTATTGTGGTTACAGCAGCAGGAAAAATACAGCAGTAACATCATGACAATGCTGTGGTGCAAGGAACTTCATCAATCCCTACCATCTTCTTGTCTCCTTCTACAGAGGCAAATCCAGCAGATGTAGGTATGCAGGGCACACTGGTGCGTCCACAGACAATTGTACCTTTACAGGTGATGTAATCTTTCTATTGCTTGGTCAACAAGCCAGCTCCCCTGGAATTTGGAGGCATTAAAGAGGTCTTCAGCACCCTCCAGGGTAATGAATACAACTTCCCAGCACTCATTTCTGCAGCAGTCTAGACCTTTGAAGAGCAGTCACTGGAGATATGCAGCACTGATTAGCTTTGAAGATGTCCTTACACTATAATACAAAAGTCATGTACCAGGAAAAAGATGCATATATGGGAATAATAGCTAACAAGCAAACCCAAGATAAAGATCTGTCAAATCCAGCATGAACCTCAAGACAACCACAGCAAGATCAGCACAGTTAAAAGCTGCTTGTTATTTTGTAATGTGTTCCCTTCACAGTGATTGTGACCTAAATAACGTCCTTACTTTTTAGAAGATGTCTCCGCTACGGTTCCTCATTGCTCTGACTCTCCGAAAGAGTTCAAGCCTTGCTGAAATCATCCCAGTAAAAGGCAGAGAGACTGCAACCTAGAGGCCCCCAAAGAAAGTAATTGAGGGCAAACACCTAAAACGAAGTGCACTTGAAAACAGTGTTCAGGGACAACATGAGACAGGTAAGTCTGTAACTACATCAATCGAGAAACTGTAATAGATGCAGAGATGCACCTGGGAACATATTTATCTCCACAGCCTTTTCTGTCAGATTATACAGTCTCTCTTCATCCCTAGAAATATGGAAATGGGGGAAAAAGGGAATAGCTGGAAATTCGCAAATCTTGCTAGGATAAAAGTAAAAAAAGTCTGTGGCCCTGTGGAGCCTACATTTGTAAAATATTTTTAATGGGAATCCTGCAATTTCCCTAACTCTCTCCTCACAACAGCCACCGAACAGAAAGACAACTCTTAATAAAAGATTTTTTTTTCCAAAGTAGCTTGTTACTGGCATCAGCTATTAGATTGGATTTAAGCCCCATGGGATTTCTGGGACTTGATGGTGAGTAAAGTCTTACTGGGCCCCTTTCACCTTCTACTTCTGAGCATTCTATTACCCAGGCCTCCTTACAATCACAAAAAAAAAGAATAAAAACACCCCGTTTTACCAACCAGATCTGTTTTGTCCAACAAAGCAAAGAAAGAAACTCCTCACAAAGCCCATACCACAAAACCCCCATCTCCGTACACAGTCAATAAAGACTCTGCTGGTGCACAGAAAGATAATCCTGGCTGTTATCACCAGGATCACACCTTGCACTGTTGTTTTGGAGGAGTACAATTTGTCCCATGCCAGCAAACTGGCGCATGGTACAGCCCAGCTGCTCTCCTAGAGGTACAAGGGGCTCCCTTAGCTCCATGGAAAACAGATCCTAAAAATAAGTGATTGATTCCTACCCATATTCCTAAAAGTCAGTCCCAGGACAGAACCCTGTCTGTGTTCTGGGAGTGGCGGCTTGCAGTAGAACACAACACATACAGGCAGTTCACGTCTTCCCCCCAGTTCAAGTGGTCGTGTTCCACTTACCCTCACACCCTGCCCAACGTCAAGGCATTAAGACTACATTCCCCCACCCCAAAAAAAAGGGAAACTCACAGGCCAGCCTGGCTTAATTTCCCTTCTGGACCTGCCATGGACAACAGGGACATGAGCACTTCATAAGCACTGGGTGTAGGGCCCCTTTTTTTAGCTGAAAGGGGGTTTTCTGTGTTTAGCATTCACACAAAGCACATTCAAGACCTTCTGGTGGTTTTGCTGTGTTTTGCTCTCCTTTTTGTTATAGAATCATTTGGGTTGGAAGGGACCTTAAAGCTCATTCAGTTGCAACTCCCTAGTGGACCCCTTCCACTAGACCAGGTTGGTCCAAGCCCTGGCCAGCCTGGCCTTGAGCACTGCCAGGCATAGGGCAGCCACAGCTTCTCTGGGCAACCTGTGCCAGGGCCTCACCACCCTCACAGGGAAGAACTTCTGCCAAAGAGCTCATCTCAGTCTCCCCTCTGTCAGGTTAAAGCCATTCCCGCTTGTCCTGTCCCTACAGGCCCTTGTCCAAAGCCCCTCTCCAGGTCTCTTGTAGCCCCTTCAAGCACCGGGAGCTGCTCTAAGGTCTCCCCTTAAGGAGCCTTCTCTTCCCCAGGATGAACAAGCCCAGCTCTCTCAGCCTGTCTCCAGAGCAGAGCTGCTCCAGCCCTTGCAGCATCTCTGTGGACTCCTCTGGACTCACTCCAGCAGCTCCATGTCCCTCTTGTGGTGTTGCCCCAGAGCTGGACACAGGAATGCAGAGGGGGTCTCCCCAGGGCGCAGCAGAGGGGAGAACCCCCTCCCTTGACCTACTGCTCACGCTCTGGGGGTGCCGCCCAGCACACAGTGCGGTTCTGGGCTTAAGCACACACTGAAACTGGGTCATGGGGAGCTCCTCCTCACCCAGCACCCCCAAGTCCTTCTCCCCAGGGTTGCTCCATCCAGTCTCACCCAGTCTGTGTTCGCGCTTGGGATATCTTTTATGCACCCCTTTGCCAAAGAGTACCAAAGCCAGAGGACCTCCTCCTCACGCCCCGTCCACACATCTTTCTGACCCCCACTGGTGCAGGTGGCTTCACGTTTGCACTCTGGCAGCCCTGGGGCTTTTCCCTGTTTCCATGCTTCCTTATCCCCCATCACAGGTTTTAGACAAGCTGGACATTTTCTTATGACTACTTAAGAACAGGTTTAGTCAGCACAGCAGCTGCAATATTCCACAGGAAACCAAACTTTACACTTCATATATTGAATTTTCAATACAACAACAAAACCCAAACTCAGAATTATTGTAATCTTTTCATTTCACTGGGAGGACCACTAACTAAAAGAGAGAAAACTGTTTTTTCAGTACCTCTATTTTAGTAATCTCACCTATTGACTTCAAGAAAAATAAGCCGTTGTTTGTGAAAATTTCACATCAAATTCAAGAGGCAGGCAATGTTTGCTACTCTTTTATGAGTTCAATCGCACCTCTACAATGATAATTTCATTAAATTATTCAAATAGAGCATTTTCTTTTTACCTGGAAGCAAAATACAAGAGGTAACAATAATTTTATATTAAACAATAGACAACATTACTGAAGTAATTATAAGGGAATGCAAGAGGTAAAGGTTATCTAGAGCCTGAAATTTCTCATCATTTACTTCAGACCAGGATGATCTTTCCTGTTGTTTGGAAACTTCTATGGGTTTGGTGTGGTTGGGTTGGGTTGGTTTTTTTCACACAAAGTCTGCAAAAGAACTGTCTTTCAAACAGTAAAAAAAAAAAAAAAAAGAAGAAGAAGAAAAGAATATATTACCACTTCTCATTTCAAGATGTGTCTTGTCTTTTCCCAAAAAAATGTTGAAAAAGTATGACGTTTTTGTTTCAGAAAGTTACTAATCTCTGTTAGGAAGCCTGATATATCTGCTTTGTTCACATTTGCGGTATTCAATACACAGCATCAATGCATGGATGACCTAGATGCATAGATGACTTAGGTGGGTTTGAACATAAAGCAGATAACATGCTGAAGTGGCATCACCAACCTAACACACAAAACAAACCGCCACAACAAACCCAACCAACCAAAAACTAAAAATCCCATAACTGAATTCTCAAACTAGTTTTTGTCATTTCAGTCTCAAACTTCAGCATTCAGTACAGGATCCTAAACAGAGAAAAGGTTCCGCTAACCTTCTGTCCGGGATACTTCTTTAATTCTAAGAACAACTTTGCAGAGCCAACTAGCAGCTCTTTAGGCTACTGCTTTTCTCTTTCACATGCATTCTCTCACGTTTGCAGGTAAGAAGGGAAGAATACCCCCCTAAGGTGCTTTTTACACTTCGTTAAAGGTGAACAATGTGCAGAAAGTTTTCTATGGGCAAGTACAAGCCTACCCATAGAAAGAAGTACAAACAAACATCAGGACTAACAATTCCAGCCCAGTAAGGCAGAACTGAAGGTAAGCAGGAGACACTTGGCAAGGACTGGTTTTACAAAGCATTCCAGCTCCCTAGACTTCAGTTTACCTTGATCTGCTTTGGTACCAGGACGGGTGATGATCTCCCATTTATTCTACATGGGCTGGCGGGCGAGGCTGATGCTTGAATGTGACTTTGCATTTTACATAAATGCATTCACACAGGAGACAAAACCAGATCTATTTTATCTATGTAAAATCTCTGCTGTTTTTTCTGGTGGCCAAGTTCCTATAGAGCTCTTTTTTGTTGTGCAGGAAAGCAAAGTTTCATTCCTGCTCTAGTTATTTCACTCCCCAGGGCTGCCATAACACAACAAATAAAATCACATGGACGGGGATCTTGTTAGATCTCATAAGCAAAAAAGCAAGAGTTGGCCTGGTCATTATTAGAATAGGAGATTTCAAATATACGCCTGAAACAAAAGACTATGAAACTATTTGTACACTGAGCTGAAGTCACTCAGTGCAGCTTCTAACAATCTTACTTTCCTCCAAGTATTTTACTGTGTTGATTTCATGTTCAACAAGGACCATTGGAAAACCAAGTTGTACAAATGGCAAAAATGAGTCAGCTGCTCAGTTTGTTTAGGGTCCTTGCAATTCACGTAACAGTTTAAAATAAGCTGTACAGGTAATTCAGTCAGCAAAATTAAAAAAAAAAAAAAAAGGCAAAAAAGCACCTTACTGGGACTGGATTTGCAAAGAAAAAAAAGTCAAGAAACTTCCAACCAGGATACCAACAGTGTGATTATATTAGCCTGTGATATAACAAATAGAAGTAATGATGTTTTGACTGTTCTCACCAAGTGTTAAGAAGATGAACATTAGCGTTTAGCTAACCTGGCAGTCCATCTGAAAAACCTAACATAGACCAGACAACATACTTGGGGTGGTAGTGCTCCTCCACAGATTATCAACATCATTAGTCACCCTGGAGCAGAGACTGACAGTGCAAAACAACAGCAATTTACCTAAAATTACAGCACAGACTGTGCAAAAAAGCACAACAATCAGCTGATAACCAGCGGCACAACATAGAACCTCTTCTTTAAAAGGCCCCAAAACTTACAGTTTGAGAAAAATAGGTTTACAAAACGTGACGCTTACCAGGAAAAATATCTCTACAATCCACAAAAAACCCTGGTGCACGTGTATTAAATTGCAACCTCACACAGAGAATTATGTCTGAGGAGGGAGTGGTGACTGACCAATATCAGGGGAGGACCAGGGGAGTTAGGATTAAACAAATATTAAAAACAAAACAAGCAAATAAAAAAAAGCCCAAACCACTACTATTTTATGTGCCAGATTTAAAGCTTGAGCTTTGCACATGAATACTGGAAGGCTCCAGGTCCCTAAAGGAATAGCTGGGTGGTGAAGAGTTGCCCTAATGGGTGTGTAGAGCTGCTGTATTCTTGCCAACACATACTTGTATCCAGCTGGTCCGGATTAATAGGCACATCCTGGTGGTTGTTGGCAACCCTCAAGCAGCTCAGACTTGTGCCACAGACCAGACTGGCAGCCAGAGGACAAAGACTCTGCATAGATAGCACGAAGTCACCTCCCCACTCTGCAGAACTGTGTCAGATAGCTAAGTGCACAGGAGTAGTGCAATGTAATATATCACCATATAGAAATAAACATCTTGGAGGGGGAATCATGACAAAAAGGTAGTGAGGACAATTTATAACCAACATTAAATGCCATTTAATTATCATTTCAAACTGAGAATAATTTCTACCATCTGCCCCCCTCAGCCTCACCTCCCCAGTCCTACCGAGACACCGCTGGAATATTTGCTGGAAACATGGCAGCTCACTGAGGCATACTATAGACACATGGAATGGGCTGGGCTGGAAGGGACCGTTAAAGCTCATCTAGTTCCAACCCACCTGCATGGGCAGGGACACCTTCCACTAGACCAGGCTGCTCAAAGCCCCATTCAAATCTATCTATAACCAGTACGTTCAACAATAACAACAATATTCTCTAAGAAATTTGGAGGAATCATTTGCCTAAAGGTGTTCGAGTGACCTAAACAGAATTACTATTCAGAGAGGTTATTGTTCTCAATACACAGAAGCAGCCCTGCCAAAAAACCAAGAAGATAGCTTTTAATCTTTAGTCTGAAACTTTGTTAGAAACAGAAAAGAACTGATGATAGTAGGATCTGTGAGATTATGGTTAAATAGGTTAAAGAGGTTCTTAAGGGCAAAAGGTCAATGTGAAGTTTAATATTTTCTTTCACTCACTCATGTAAATATTAATGTAAATTTCCTGGAAGGGTAAGGTTATTCATAAACTTGAAAATGCTGCATGTACAAGATGTGCCAGCAAGTTCAATATTTGGAATATCCATCAGACTGTAAGCCAAGAATCAATAAAACATTAACATTACATAACATTACATTAACATAACAAAACCGTAACATCAGTTAACCTGACAGAGGATTCTGCTGCTTAAAAGATTCTTGTAAAAGAGAGGAACAGAGAATTTCAGAAACTTTCTATTTTGCAGTACAAGTTGCTATTTTGCTATTCGCTGTTCCTTTAAGTTTATTTAATTTTGAGAGGTTTTAAGCAGAACATCAATTACATTCATCTTTTAATACTAGGCACCAGCTCTCAAAATGAAGGGGAAGACTCAGCGAGCACATAGCTACAGCTCAGTCAGAGAACGGAGCAGTGAGGCTGATTCAGATAGTTCAGGACTCAAACTTCCCCCCAGTTCTGAAGTGTTCAGATTCCTGGGAATAAGTGCAGACAATGTGGCAAGCATGCTCATGAATATATTAACGGACAAGAACCATTGTGTCCCCATCTCTTCCCACCAGTTAATATATATCAAGGGAAAAACATGCAAAGAGGCTCAAATAGCTAAGTATCTCGGGGTAAAATTATCAAGAACTCCCTCAGCTGGAAGTTGTTAGCAGAGCTCTGATAAAAATAAGGAACCAGGACAGCATAAATTCTTTCCCTTCCCTGCAGAAAGTAAACTACATTTGGGAGGAAAGTATTCAAAACATAACAAAAGAGGTGACTCGCCCCTACCGACATATAGCACACACTGGAAGTAGGGGCAAGGATGCAATCCTAACCCTGGTGAAGGCCTGGTGGGAGAACAGCAAAATTCCTGGCTCCCCACATCACAAAACACAAAGCTCCTGCCCACCAGATGTCAGTCTGAAATGGTTACCACAACAGTTCTGTAATATATACAGTACTCATGCCCTGAATGATGACCTGGGGCACTTAAAGGTCTTCAGAAAAAGGTAAATGAAATGACCAAACTGAGTAAATGATTGCCCTTGAAGCCTTCTGCAGAGGTCCCTGAAGTGGAATGGCCCTCTAGAAGGCTGCCAGCACCTATGGCAGGAACTGAAAGGCCAGGGATATTTTAAATTAGAATAACAGAACCACAGAATCATTTGGGTTGGAAGGGACCTTAAAGCTTCTCCAGTTCCAACCCCTTGCCATGGGCAGGGACACCTTCCTCTTAGACAAGAGTCCCACACCCAAGCTGTATTCTTTATTTCTTATTTGTTTCTCAAACTTCAGGTGAGGTAGCCAGATGAGCGAACCTAGAACTAGACAAGCCAGCACTGGGTTAGTTTGCAAGTAGACACATGCACATGGCTCAGTTGTTTCTTTTTCGTGAGCAGGTGAGGTACTGAAGAGCAGCTACGACTCACCTATACTTCAAAGCCTTCCACACTCAGTATAAAGAAGGCCAGCAGAATGGCCTTCCACTATAGAAGAACATGTCAACTATAGATGAAACAGAGCAACTATGATGTTTTAGAACAATGAAGCCAGCGAATAATCTACAACGGTATCACACTGCTTGATTTTGGATGAAAATTCTTAGAACTGTGGAGGAACTGCATCAAGAGAAATGATCTTGCTGAAGCACATCACAGCCTTATCATTTTGTAATCACACTGTGTCATACCACACTGGAGCCACTGCAAAGGGTTTGGATTTTTTAAAACTACCTCAAGTAGTTGGATGCTCCACAGAGCATCCAACAGAAGGGTGAGATGCTTCTGCACACTAACACCACACTGACTTGGAGAAATAGAAATTCAGAAAAGAAACAAGATGCCAGTACAAGTGTGGTGACCGCCAGCACACAATATAGTTGAACACCACTTAGATCAATGCCCAGGAGACTGCTGAAATTTACTTTAATTTTACAAACTGCGTGACATTAAAAAGATAAAAGGTAACTCTGCCACTAGGAAATACTCATATGCCAGCCAGTTCAGGAAGTGGCATTCTTGGACTTTATAAAATACAGAATATCAAGAGGCAGAGTATCCGTGGGCTGGAAAACGACGCCTTACTGTATCTGAAACTTGGAATTGAATTTGAATGTAAATTTTTTAAAAAAACATGAGTACTATGTAAGGACATATCTCAACATCTTCATGGAATGTCACAGAATAACTCATGGGCCACATCATGTCACTGAACATTAAGATATTTTCTACCAATTTACAGAACTAATTTCTCACTTTTACATGTTGGATGAAAAAAAGAAAACCCACAGAGAGATGCGTGGAAGCTTATTATGCTCAAGAGTGGGTTGAAGCAGCACCTATGCTCATAAGCTTCCTACGCTCAGCAGTGGGTTGAACTGGGTCCAATGAGCCACAACAGAATAGCCAGGCACATCATGTATTAGCGTAGAATATGGCTGTATTCGTCCTATGACTGGAGTGCTGGAATGGAAGGTTACAGGCTCTTTAGAAAAGACAGGACGAGCAGACAGGGAGGGGGAGCTGCTATTTATGTTAGAAATAGACTGGAGAGTATGGAACTCTGTCTGGGGACAGGCGAGCAGACAACAGATTGTGGGTCAAGGTCAGAGGGAGAACAGCAATGGGGGACATCACTGTGGAGATCTGTTACACACTGCCTGATCGAGAGGACTCTGTGGATGAAGCGCCCTATAGACAGATAGGAGCAGCCTCACTCTTGCAGGCCCTTGTTCTCATGGGGGACTTCAACCACCCTGATATCTGTTGGAGGGATGGTACGGCCCAGCACAAACAATCCAAGAGGTTCCTTGATTGTGTGGAAGACAAGATCCTGCTGCAAGTAACAGAGGAGCCAACAAGGAGACGTGCCATGCTTGACCTCGTGCTCACCAACAGGGAGGGGCTGGCTGGAAATGTGACGCTCCAGGGCAGCCTTGGTTGCAGTGATCATGAGAAGGTCGAGTTTGAGATCCTCGGGACAATGAGAAGTGTGTGCAGCAAGCTCACTGCCCTGGACTTCAAGAGAGCAGACTTTGGCCTCTTCAGGAACCTGCCTAGTAAGGTTCCATGGGATATAGCCCTAGAGGGCAGGGGGCCCAAGACTGTTGGTTGATATTCAAGGATCCCCTGCTACAAGCTCAGGAGTGTTGCATCCCAACTAGAAGGAAGTGCAGCAGCAGGGCCAGGAGACCTCCTTGGATGGATAAGGAGCTGCTGAGGAAACTTCAAAGGAAAAAAGAGGCTTGTAAAAGGTG
>WYDI02000814.1:0-22485 GCA_009867235.2 Psittacus erithacus
TCCTATCCTATCCTATCCTATCCTATCCTATCCTATCCTATCCTATCCTATCCTATCCTATCCTATCCTATCCTAGTCTAGTTTAGTCTAGTCTAGTTTTGGTTGATCTGTTGTGGGTTTCACAGAAGTAAGAACTCATCTGATAGATATTATTTTTAATTTGTGTATTATTTCTGTTTTTTTCTAATTATCAGTAGCTTTCTCTTTTAAGTTACTTCTAGCACTGGAAATAAACATATAGAAGGAAAAATGGATCCCTTGTTTTGGTCTTCAGAAGCTAACAACTTTCGACCTTTCACCCGTGAGTCCTTGGCAGCAATCGAGAAAAGAATTGCTGAGAAAAAATCCCAGCAAGCCAGAGCTAAAAGGGGGAACAAGGACAAAGAAGCTGGAGAAAATAAGCTTACTCCTAGGCTTGATCTGAAAAACTGCAAAAAACTACCATCTCTGTATGGAGATCTTCCTGAGAAGCTCATTGGGGAACCCCTGGAGGATATTGATTCATACTACAGTGATCACAAGGTTAAAACTTTCAAAAGCATTATTTTATTTAATTTGGTCTTCTGAACTCTTAAGAGATAGTAAAATCTCTGTTCAGAAGCTGGTGGGTTCTGGTTCTTCTGTAGATAGATCTTCAAATATTGTTGGTGGGGTTTGGGTCAGGAGTGCTAAGGTATGCTCCACATTGTGTAATGAAAAGGTATTTTTATGCAGAAAGCTTTTTTCTTCCAGAGATTTCTTTTCTCAAAGTAATGAGTAATATTCTTGATGAAGAGAAACTAAGGCTGATTCAGTTCAAGATATTTACATAAAAGGTAGAGAACTGTGCTTTTTTAATGCAGAGATTTCATTTTTACTTCATGTGGCAAAAATACTGAGAGCTTCATAGACCTTAAGGTAGCTTAGAGGGAACTTACAATGCTACTTGGTAATTTAGATATATTTCAATACTAAAATTTTTAGTTTAGGACTAGATTCTGGCAGTCCTACACAACATATGTTTTGTAAATAATTTTTTCGTAGCCTATAAAGCTATCCAAGAGTAAAGTACTTTTGACTATGATTAACACCATTGTTGCAGTCCTAAGATAATATCCTTTGATTACTTTGACCAAGTGAGTATCATCACTTGCTCTTCAAATTCATTCCCATTACTAACTTCTTCCTCACAGGCAATAATGAACTTTTGTCTTTTAACTTTTGTTGCTGTTCATGGCAGGGGGTATTGGAACTAGATGGTCTTTCGGATCCATTCCAACCCAAACCATTCTATGCTTCTGTGATTTATGTAGCTGCTGTCTTTCTTTCAAAATGTAATATCATCAAACTGTAGCTCCAAGTAAGAATACAGGAAAGCATTACTCATAATTGCAGTTAGATATAGTTCTAGATGCATATTTGAAAACCTGAACATTTAATTTTGGGGTGAAATTTTGTTTCATTAAAACGTTTGATTCCATATGAATCTTTTTTTTTTTCTTTTTTTTTTTCCCCTAGACTTTTATGGTATTAAATGAAAGTAGGATTATTTACCGGTTTACTGCCACATCTGCCTTGTGCATAATTAGTCCTTTTAATCCGGTCAGAAAAGCAGCAATTAAAATTATGATCCATTCATATCCTTTTATTAGTTTGCCTTACTTCAGTTTTAAAATATACTGTAACCTTTTCTGTTGTTCTATTCCTTTGTTCATATGAATGTAAATGTAAGCTCATGTAGCTGTGAGAGAGATTTTTCAAAAGTTGTTTTGACTGTTGTTTTACATCATCTGAGATATTTGCATGGCGTTGGTATACATTAAAATGCCAAAAAATCTCAAATCTGCAAATCTGATGACTTGTAGATACTGTTATGAAACAACATTTAAAGGCTACTGTATGATATTTTAGCCCTTTCCCAGAACTTTTTTGAAATCCCTACTGTGGTGACAAGCCTAAGTTTAAAACAACCCACAAAACCCAGTGACATTCTGGGAAGGATGTGATTTTCAGCCACACTTTGCTGAAAAAGTCTGGTGTTATCCCCAAAAATGCGTTCCACACTCAAGTTTAGAAAGTTCTGAAGAGGCATCCATTCTTTTTTTGCAATAATATAAATGTAGTTTGGAGTACGTAAAAATGTGAAGGATCACAGGTGTGAAACCATAAACTGAGTAGTTTCTGCTCTTTCTGCCAAACATCTAATTTCACTTGGAATCATTAATTTGAAGAAATAGGTCCTTTTGTGGGAATTTATGGCTGATTTTGAATGTGCATTCATGCTATTAGAAATTTCTAAATTTACTGTTCAGTTTCAAATAAACCTTAAATATAAGACCTATGTTTGTTAAAAAACCCAAGCACTTTTATTAGAGTAAACTTTTATTATAAGTAAACTTTCATGAAAGCATGTTTTTTCTTATGTATGTTTTCATCACCTGCCACATAAAATGAGAAAGCTTTCTGGACTTCTGGCAAAGCTTAAGTGTCCTTTTCAGGCATGTGTATATGGACTTTCAGTTTCAAGGAAGAGTAGTTCTTAGTAATCAAGCTTTTTCGTCTGTTTTTCCTAGGCTTAAAAGCTAAAACCCTCATTATTATGGGATTGTGGCCCATTTCTCTTTATCTCCTGCTCCTGCCAGGAAGAAATGGAGGTTTCTAAAGTTTCAAATAGCAGTAGACAGCAGAGCACTCAAGATTTTTTTCACTAATGTTCTTCATCTCTTCTGTCAAACATGTTATGTCCTGCTCATGTCCTCACTTTCAAAACAATCTTCACATGCAAATAATTCTTTGTGATTTTTAAATCATTAAGTTTATCCATCTGAGCAGAATTTTGATCTGACATCATTTTCTTTGGAAAATACATGAAAAGTCCTGAGCATATTCAAACCTAAAGAAATTATTTGAATACCTATATGGTTTCTTATGTGTAAATCAGCAACTTTTTTGAACATAATTTTTTTATAGAATAGAACTTTTTCCTTAACTTATTATTCACATTATTTACTCGCTTTATTATATGTATTGTGGTACTCAATTGCATTTCCATGGCTGTAGATCTTCCATATGAACTCTGCTGGACTGAGTAAGTATTTTGGCTACCAATTTTTCACTCTTTCTAGGAATACTAACATGCTGGACTGAAGAATTTAAATAACGCAGTGATTCAATTCTGGGTCTTTAAAATTCTCAGGCAGACCTCTTCAGCAAGATTTGAGATTATTCTTATTATTATGTCTCACAGTCTTCGGTGCCTTTTCTTAGATGCTTACACCATATGCCTTTTTTTCTATGTTAGCTAATTTTGACACCCGATGTAACATAGAAGGTTGCCCCATTTTTCCTTTTAAGGATAAAGCCTTTTAGAGAGACTGTGCAGTAGGATTCTGACTTAATAGCTCTCATTTTAAGGCAATAACCTGAATTTCTGCTATGGCTGGCTAATGCTAAAACTATAAAGGGATAAATATTAATTCCATTCTTCCTTGATGTTTACGTTAGGAAAGAGTTACGTTAAAAAGCCACTTGATGTTTTGCTATCATTTACAATTGTACAATGTATCAAGTATAACCTGAGCTTATGTTCCAGAATTAAATTTTGAAAATGTGGCTGGAGCCTCAGAGTTTCTATAATTTTAATTCCTCAAATTTTGGGGTAAGCACAGTGATAATGATAGCTTATAATGATAATGATAGGATTTGTCAGAATAAATGTATAGAATGTGCAAACTTTATGGGCTAAAAATAAGTCTTTGCTGTTATTGTTCTGCCAAAATGTTGAGGCTTCGTAATTTGCCAGCCTGCTTTAGTACGTAAACACAGCCATAAAAACATTTCATAAGGAAATGTGAACCATCCTTCATCCAGAAATAGCATCATATACTTATGTGAACGCATGTGTTTATTGATTTACATGGGAATCTTACTAAAATTCAGGAAGGCATCCTCTTATGGTATTTCTGAAATGAATGTAACCTGTCTTGTTTTACTTCACATTTTCTACCTTCATCTCCATCCAGTGACTAAATCATACAAAAGGTAGAAATGTGCCTGAATGTTTCTCGATCTCATTAATATTTTTATTTCTGCAACTTTAATATACACTTTCCTTCTCAGATATTTTTTTAGTGGCATATATACTTGTGAAATATTGATAAAAGTAGTAGCAGAAGGGTTTGTTTGGAATGAATTTACCTTTCTTCGAGATCCATGGAACTGCATGGATTTTGTCACTACTGTCATAATGTAAGTAAAATTCAGTGTTCTTTTGCACTCGAGGGATAAACACCCGAATAAAATGCTGTTTGATATTGCTGAAGTTCTTTAGAGTGTTTGGCATCCTACCTGCTTAAGGGTTACTGTGGTTGAATCAGCCTTTGCATATCTGCAAAGAGAAGAATAGTCTAGGCCTTAAAGCAAGACCTAAATGCAAAGCTCATTTTAGAACTGATTGTTCTCAATATAGTACATATTTAAATTTTGTTAAGAGATGATTGCATAGACAACCAAACCCAAGCATGCCCATTTATATTCTTAGTTGTAATCTGGATCATCTGAAACTCATTTGAGAAGGATCCAAAGTGGATCACAAGGGTGTGGAATGACATGGTGATAAATAAAAGGTAAATCTCAAGAATTATTTCCTTAATGCTTAAGGAAAAGCGTACTTAACTTTGCATTCACAGTTATGGGTTCTGAAATGGCTTTCACTTGTTGGAAAGATGATGTTGGAGTTCAAATAGATGATCTTGTGAAAGCACCTCTCCAGTGTGCAATCATGGTCAGAAAAGGAAATAGAAAATGAGGACCTTGTGGATAAGAAATAAAGACAGAAACAGAACATATAGTTATTTCTATGTCTGGTCTTGTATTTTTCTCTAGGACAATATGTCATTTTGCTTCTGACATCTCAAAAAAATTAAAAGGAGATACAGAGAAGCTGTATATCTTTTATTCCATACAATAACAAACACAATAGAGTAGAACTGTCATGAAAAAAGAAAATACAGAGCAGAATTATGACTGAAGTCTGTAGCATAAAGCCAAAAAGAGAATAAGTAATTTTATTTTTTTTTTTCCTACAACAACAGCTAAAGGCACCAAATGAAGTTGTCATATGGCAGAATATAAAAGGAGTAATTTTTCACACTACCTTCCTCCTGTGGGAGGTTGTGGATGGAAAGAACTTAGTTTGATCCAGAAGTCATCTGTACAAAATCCCAGATGAAAACATATTAAGGGTTATTTTTAACACAAATATACTATGTCTTGTTCAGGAAGTTCCTGAGCTATAAACTTACTGGAAAAATTAAAACTGGGAAGCATCACTGTCTTGATTCTAAACTCCCCTGTAAGCATCTGTTGTGGGTGATTCTTGAAGACAGGGTAATAGGCCAGATAGAATACTGCTCTGATCAGTTTTAAATTCATGTCAAAACCAACTAGCTAGATGGACAAGAAATGAGGAAGAAACCAAGTCAGAATTTGTATCTCAAATACAGAATGTTAATCTTGAAAACAAAATAGTCTTACTTGCAGCAGTGAACAGATTCATTCATGTCCAGTCTCAGAGCTTTCAAAGCAAATCTGTCATGTAGCATTTCTGAATGATTTTCACTTGTCCTATTCCAATTTATTAGGATTGTAGAGTCATTTAGATTGAAAGGGACCTTCTATTGATCACGTGGTTCAGCTTCGTGCTAAAAGCAGTACTAATTTAGATTAGACTGCTGGGGACCTCATGCAGGGAAATTCTAAGCATGGAGATTCAGCAACGTCTCTGAGCTAGCTATTCCAGCCACATTGTGTTGGTTTTTTTTTTCTCTCAAATTTCTAATTGAAATGTCTTGTGTAGCAACTTATGTCTGCTGCCTCTTATTCTTTCATGGTAAGCTTTCAAGAACAGCCTAGATCCATCTTCTCTAAGCCCTTACACTGGACAGCTGCAGCCAGCAATTAGATTCCTGCTCCAGCACAACGTTAGCCTGCTCTTCTTTGGACTCAACAAATCAAATCCAGCCTAATAATTTAACCATCTAATTGTCTTACTGCCCTCCTTAGATCTCTGGTTGGACCTGCTCCACTATGAAAAATGTCTGAAAATGAAAAAGCTGGACACAGATTTATCCTCAGAAATCACTTCCTTCAATGTATGAACTAGACTTCTCAGCAATGAGCTAGACTCATGCTAATCTAGCCCAGCATGTGATAGGGGTTCCGTTTTAAAAGTGTGCTCTGCTCATGCATGTTGAGTTTGTCTTCCATGACCCTAAGTCCTTTTCTGCACAGCTGCTCATTATCTAGTCTGTCCTGAACTCCTACTTGTGGTCATGCTGACTTGGGGGCAAGATTTTGTCTTTGCTTTTGCTGATCTTCGTGAGGTTTCTACAGTCCATAACTCCAGTCTGTCAAGTTCATGATGCAGAGCAGATTTGCCACCCCTTGTATTGGCTGCATTCCCTCCTGGTTGGTATTTGTGAACTTGAAGGCAAACTCTGTTCCATTCTTCAGGATGTTAATGAAATTGTTAAAAAATATTTGCCCCAGGACTGATTCATGAGAGATGCCAGTAGTTACCAGCCACCAGCTGAACTTAGACCCTTCAATCACAGCACATAGATGCATGGATAATATTTCACTTCCACAGATTTATACACTAGACTCAAGGACCTGGGAGGCCTGGGAGCAGACCTAATCAAGGCAATCCTGAGTAGTTTCACCTTTTGAATGCCCTTTGGCACTAGGTTCCCTGCCTCCTTAAACAACAGGCCCAGGGTTTCTTTAGTTAACTTTTCACTGTTGATGTACTTAAAGTAGCCCTTCTTGTTGCCCTTTTTATCTCTTGCTGGCTTCAACTTCAGCCGAACACTTTGTCTTTCCTTGTTTCATCCCTGCATGCTTCGCAATGTCTTAGTGTCCCTTCCCAGACCTGTGTCTGCTTCAACCTTCTGCACATTTCCTTTTTGAATAAGAGATTAATCAGGAGCTACCTGCTCAGCCAACCTGGTTTTCTGCCACATCTGCTTGACTTTCTACAGAGTAGAGTGTGTCATTCCTGTGCCTTAAAGAGAATACCATTGAAGACCAGCCAGATGTTCTGGGGGCTGTTTTTCTCTCTGGGCAGTTTCAGATGCCTGAACATGCTGAAATCTGCTGTCCTAAAGCCCAAGATGTCATTCTGCTGTTCATCTTGCTTATTTCTCTTGGGGTCTTAAATTCCACCATCTCATGGGTTCTGTAGCAAAGGCTGCCATCAACAGTTATACCCCTGACTTTTTTTTCCTTTTTTGTAAATAACTGGTTATGAACTCAGATGTCATCACACCTATATATGTATACGAACAAAGTATTCTTATAGGTAAACTGTAAACTACTAAGGAGCTTACACATTGTTAATCATCAGCCACTACCAAGAAGTCCAGCAACTGTATGAACAATTTAATTTTATGTTCTTACTTTCCTACCCATGCTCCTAATTAATTTGTATTCAAGCAGATATAAGCACTTTGCACTATAGTATCTCCTTCTGGATTTTTTTGGAGGAGGGTCCTATCATGCAACAAATAAAAATGTTTGGAACAGTTAACTGAAGTGCAGTTATTACTTAAGGTACTTGAGAATTATTGAATCTTACATGCTAGGCAAAGTTGTAGTGTTCTGATCTATTGCTGACAAAGGTCATGCTTTGAGTGAGAGATCAAAGTCCAGAGGTCCTTTCCAACCAACATTTATCAGATTCTGTTATTGAGAACTTTTATTTTAAGAATTATGTTACCAGTTATGATCCTGTCATAAGACGAATCACAATTCATGTCCATTCAGACATGAAAGACACCTTCTAAAATATGTTATGTAATATAAAGCCTGCTTAAGTGCTGTATAGAATATGCTACTTTTAAAATATTAATTTTCTGATATTTTCAAATTGTTGAAATTATTAAATTGAAACTAGTTTCAATACTCAAGTACCTAGTTGACTGTTAAATAGAAGTTAGAAAGAAAGCCATGTGGTACAGAATTAACATACTGTAAACCTAGCTTTGCTCAACACCCTTCTCCTTAAGTATATATTGTGTAGTTTTGAGGTAGCTGCAACATGTACTTTCTTGTGGTGTTCTAAATCAGATTAGCCTCTGACAGTTATGGCATTGAAGGTTTGCTATTTATTTGACATTTGATGGATAAGAACTCAAAAGTTAAGCATCCAAATCAACATTAAGTAAAAACCTTATTTTTTTCAGAGGTACTATTCAAAAGTCATATTATTTTATATCAATATCTAAAAATGGACTTAGATTCCTAACTTTATGTATCTACCTTAGGACATAGTTGACTTATTTAGTTGCTGTGCTTTATTCATTACTGTGTGCTCAATATGCATATGTTCTGAAAAGCTAGCTCTTTGTCATTCAGTTATATGGTGATTTAATTTTATAGGTATATTACTTTGGGCAAGGGTTCAGCTCTTCGAACTTTCAGAGTACTGAGGACTTTGAAAGCTATTTCAGTAATACCAGGTAAGGAACAACATGTCTTACTGATTTTCTCTGCGCTTCAGCAGTATGCTAATTCTAATTCCTCTCCTGTTCTTGTCTTCAGTTTTCTGGTCAATTTTTGTGACTGTTAAGGAGATTGCAATGTGTAAGTGTTTTGCAGTCTGTAGCAAATCTCAGCAGCACCCCAACAGAATATTTCTTATTATTGCTGTGGTTTAAACCCAGCTGGTAACTTAGTACCTGCAGCTCCTCACTCACCCTGGGCAGACCTTAGAGTGTACAAAGTGCCTCCACTTGTTTCTTGAGGCAAGGGTGCATAATGGACAGGGCGTTCGGTGCGCACTGGTGGAGGTCCTTCTGCAGCAGAGACTGATCTGCAGGACACTGTCAGTAGTTAAAAGACATCAGGGAAGCTGAAAGGGAGCTCTGGACTGCTTGCTCCAGGCCCAAACTGTTTAGGGGCCAGGAGCATCATTCACCCCGTTGTCATCATCTATATTACCCTTACAATTTCCATGTAATTGTAAATATATTTTTTATTTTTCTATTGTAACAGGAATTAAACATAAGAAATATTTAATTTTTAATATTAATACCACCAATCAGTACTTTTTATTTCATATTCAGTATGCAGAAGAGAGATTAAATGTAATTTTACTTTTTTCTTGCCAAAGACTTCTAGAAAAATCATGGATATCACTCCCTGGCTATGTCATGTTTCAAATTCAGTTATTCTGCCAGAATATTGGTCTTCAGTTTGTATGTAACCCATTTTCACAGAATTACAGAATGGTTGAGATTGAAAGGGACCTCTGGATGTCATCTGGTCCAACCCATCTTTTCAAGCAGAACCACCTAAAGCTGGTTGACCAGCACTGTGTATAGGCAGCTTTTGAGTATCGTTGAGGGTGGAGACTCGCCAATGTTCCTGGGCAACCTGTGCAAGTGCTCAGTCACCCTCACAATGAAAATGTGTTTCCTAATGTTCAGAGGGGACCACCTGTGTTTCAGTTTGTGCACATGGCTTACCGACTTGTCACTGAGCACCACTGAAAAGAGTCTGGCTCCATTCTTTTCGTATTCTCCCTTCAGATATTTATACACAGTGAGATCGTCCCTGACCCTTCCTTTCTCCAGGCTGAACAGTCCCAGATCTCTCAGTCCCTGTCATCTTTGTGACCGTTTAGAGGACTCTTTCCAGTGTGCCCATGTCTGTCTGGTACTGGAATGTTCAGAGCTCGACCCAGTACTCCAGGTGTGACCTCTCCAGTGCTGAGTAGAGGGGAAGGATCATCTCCTTTGACCTGCTGGCCATGCTTCGCTTAATGCAGCCCAGGATACCATTCATATTTGTTGCAAGAAAACATTACTGGGTCATGTTTAGCTTGTGCCCACCAGAACCCCAGGTCTTTTTCTGCTAAGCTGCGTTCCAGCTGTGTGTTCCCCAGCATACATTTTTTTTCTCTTCCTAGTGTCACAAATGCTCTTTTGTTTTTGAACTGGTGATATCTGTAAGGCATTAACTTCAAAGACAAAATTTCATGAGGTCAGCAGAACCTATCCTTTATTGTAATGTATATTTGGCACAATGTGAAGTACTCGAATGTTAATCAAACACAGAAATCTGTCCATATTCATTAACATTCTTGAAGAGTTTGCTCAGATGCCATCTTAATTTAGAATTTTCAAGTTAGAATAATTAGTGTTAGAAAGAAGTAAAAGCCAGATAAGATATGATTAGGAATTTTAAGTAAAAACGTATTAATCATTCCTGTGATTTATTTTACCTCATTTAGTATTCTGAAGTTACAAAACCATAACGTACTTGCAACTGTTGCATATTACCACATGGGAACACTACTGCATTTCTCTTCTCATTTTGCATATTGTTGAATCTTACTTTTCTAGGTCTGAGAGTCATCGTAAATTCGCTTATTGAATCTGTTAAGAGACTTACAGATGTGTTGATCTTCACCGTTTTTTGCTTGAGTGTATTTGCTCTAATAGGCCTTCAGCTTTTTATGAGCAATTTAACATCCAAATGTGTCCTCAATAATACTGATTACAATGACACATTATGTAAGGATGCTAAGATCTATGTACCAGATGCTGAAGGTAAATTTTATTCTTTTCTCTCATTTCATGATGTGTGTATTTTGTTAAGTATGTCTTGAGTTTTTTTTAACAGAGATGTTAAAATATAGTTGCACATATTTCTCATGAGAAGGTATGTCCTTCCGTTTGCACAAGTAGTAATAGGAAGTCTCTGGGGCACCTGAATGTGAGATTAGTGGATCCTGGATTTGGAGAAAGATTAGCAGTTTGTAGGATAGAAAAGACTGAGTCTTCTATAAGCATTTGCTTCTTTACCTATGCACGTTGTATGGGGATCCTAATTCTCAGGGGTGCTGCACAGAGAATGTTTCAAATACTTAATTATATCGTTCAGGGATTTTTCCCACTTCTGACAGAGACTTTTATTTTTACCAGAGATCAAATAAAATCTTACCTTGTAAGCTGTTCATGATTATTATTATTTTTTTTTAATTGCCATAGGCACAGATCTGTTGAGAAACAACCCTATGTGCCCTTTGTTGTGAAAGGAGTCTTTCACAGAGATTTGGTCCAGCAAGGTTTTTTCTTTTACAGCGCAACAATGTATGGTTTACTGCCAGAGTGCTGTAAGAACTGACAACTTCTGATTTTTTGATTCCTCGATTTATTAATTAATTTATTTATTTTTATTAGATATCTGCGCTAGAATGAATAAATCTTCTGAAATATTGCTCTGTGGGTTCAGTTCATATCCTGAGTAAGTGAACAAAACAGTTTTAGTATACTTTCTTATTGTTTCCTCCAGGTATATTTTCTGGCCTAAAGGAATGGTGATGAAGAGGGTGGAATGTCTGTGTATTATTAAATTAAAGACCGGATATTTTACATCAGAAAAAGAATGAAGTATAGTACTAGGATGCAAGCAATTATTTATGTGCTTTGTTGCTAACCACTGGTAATATGGTAATGTAGAATTATATGCATGAGTAGGGAAAGAGATAGTAAAGACTTGTGAAATATGAATGAACTCTCCTCCTCTTGATAAATTATTTTTTAAATATCCAATTTTTCCCCTCTTTATTTGTGTGAATGTAACCTACATCAGTGGAGAACTTCTGTCTAGTCGGAAAATATGCTGAACTAGAGTTTCTGTCTTGTTGGTTTGATTAGACAAATGACTTTCTAGGATTGTCTGATATAAATGAGCCCTTCTAGCAGAATTATACTGGGGAGTAATGAAACAGACTTTCAGATAAACTGACCAAATATATATTTGATGTTGTGTACTGGATGCTTTCAGGTACAATCGAAAGCTGCAAGTGAATACTGTTTAATGTTTCTTTTGTTGATAGCAATGAGTGCCCAAAAAACTATACCTGTAAGAAGATTGGGAAGAATCCTGACTTTGGTTATACAAGTTTTGATAATTTTGGCTGGGCCTTCCTTTCTTTGTTCCGTCTTATGACACAGGATTACTGGGAACGTCTCTACAGACAAGTAGGTACTTTTATTATCTGCTATAATGACTTTAGACATGCAGTTTAGAATGTTATGTCCACTAGAAAATTCTGCACCTGTCTCAACATTACTGATACCAAATTTCTTCTAAAATCAATGTAAATATTAAAGAATTAGCTTCGAGTGACTAAGTTGCTGCACCTTCTGCAAGTGACATTGGATGGGAGCATACACTGCTGTGTATGCTCATTGGAGAACACTTGGGTCAGTGATTAATAGTTAAATATTAATATGAAACCGCCAAAGGATTTGGGTATGTAGTGGATTTGGCTAGTGAGCTCACTGTTGCTGCAGGGGAGATGAGGACTTGTTACACACACTGTTTTTCTTCCTTTGAAGTCCCGACTCCTCACAAAGTCCTTTTGGCTCAACATATACACTGATTTCAAAAAATTTTTGACAATTAATACCAAAAAAATGAAGAAATGGAGCCTTTATGTTTTGATTCAGAGAGCTGAATTTAACTTTCATGTTCCACTTTTTGGTGAAAATGGTACAAAAATTGTATGTAGAGAACTCTCTGGGTCCCTTACATTTATGCTGGGCCTTTGCTAGAAAAGTTATTATTCTCTGCCTTGTTCTGTAACTTTCATATGGTTCACCTTAACTTATTTACAGCAGCCTTTACAAATTGACAAAATGTAACAGTAAGCAATCAGTCTAAATACTGCCTGATTCTCTCATCACAGCATCTTTCATAATTGTTTCGATAATCCTAACTTTCATCCGTATTACTGAGTTTTATTGATTTCTCAGATAGCCACCTGTGTATCTCTTTACAGCTGAAGTTGTCTTCTCATAACTTAAACTTTGATGATCATTTGCCTAATTTGCTGTGAGATATTAAATTTAATTTTGAGAATGTATTTTGTATATTCTTCTCTGCAATGGCATCATTATGAACGTTTGATGGTCTCTTAAGGAAGAGAAAACATTGTGTGATCATGGAGACATTTTTAAGAGCTGAAATTTAATCACTTGGAGGCCAGAGGAACTCCTGA
Source organism: Psittacus erithacus (assembly GCA_009867235.2). NCBI lineage: Eukaryota > Metazoa > Chordata > Aves > Psittaciformes > Psittacidae > Psittacus > Psittacus erithacus. Next base: position 13,052 of record WYDI02000814.1, read on the forward strand.
CTAGATGTATTTCTACACCTTCTATTTAACTTATACCAGAGGTATATCCTACTGTTTTTTAATGAAAACAGTGCAGTATGTTGAGTCTTTGTTTTCTATAGGAAAATAAATTATTTAAAGTTAGTTAGAAATTCTATTTTAAATGTTAGTTTGTAGAGAAATTATTGTAACCTTCATTTACTATAACCTTTTCCTCACAGACTATCCGTACATCTGGAAAGACCTATGTTTTATTTTTTATGGCAGTCATCTTTTTATGCTCATTTTATCTCTTCAATCTGATCTTGGCTGTGGTAACTTTGGCATATAAAGAGCAAAATAAAGCTATAGAGGAAAAGGAAAAATTACTTCAGGATGCCTATCAAATTCTAGAGAAAGAACAGGTTTGTAAATGATTACAGGTAATATGTATATAATATATGGTTCCTTTTGTTTTCTTCTGTTTGTGAATTAGGGAAATAAGAGTTTTGATTAAACATGTGGTTTTTAAAGTATTTTCTTACACTTCATTTATCTTTCTGTCTCTTTATAAATGCATGTGTGTGTATATATGTATAAATATATATAAATATATATAAGCATTTCTGTGTTACAAACTAACAGAATAAGTCCAAGTTAAATCATAGTAAGTTTTAGGATTTGCAGACCTGATATTGCACAGGACTGGCTTGCTGGCAAGTATATAGCTTTCATGGTATTGCACAGGTGCCTGTGCTCTGTGGTTTACCCCATTCTCATACACTGCTATTATTGCTGTGTAAGAAAAATCCTTTCTCTGAATATTCCTTCTTGCTATTAATGCATAGTTTGATGAAGGAAGTATGAGTGCATAAATTTGTCTATATAAGAAAAATTGTCATTTATACAGTTCCTTGATATTGGAAGTCCTGATGCTGATAGATCTCAGGACTGATTAAAAATGTAAGCTTTCTGAGAGCCACTTGATTGGCTATTTAAGGCATGTCGTGCCTTTTTTTGAGTGACTGTATGCAGAAGGCCTACCAGTTGACAAGAGCAGTCATAGTCTTTGTCCAGGCTAATGCTATTAGTTCCATGTTAATGTAGATGGACATCCAGAGACTGTGTTAATTTCTTTGCTGTTGATTTGGAGACCTCATAGACACACATCAGATTTCTACAGTGTTTCCTCTTGGCACAGCATTGCCTAGATTCATTCATTCCTTGCCTGTATAGAAGCAGGTATCACCTTGTTGTTACTTCTGAGAATTGTTATTTCTGAGAAATTATTTTATTTCTGAGAAATTATTTTATTTCTGAGAAATGAAGCTCTGAGCTGAGGCAACAAGATAGGCTGAAAATTATTGGTAAGACATTTTATCTTCTAACTTTTTATAAAAGATACCTCTGATTTACTGCTAACAGTCAGAAAAGTCAGACTTGTAAAAGGACATACAAACATTCTCTAGCAACTACCCGATTTTATCATTGAGGTGAATTGTATCACCAGTTTGCCAAATTCCTCTTCTGCAGCTGTTGATAGGCCTGTAATGTTTCTCTGTCCAAAATTCCAGCTTGCCAAGTTTTACTTAGGTTTTTCTTCCATCTATTTTTCATTCAACGGGCTTAGTAGTTCAGAAAGGTTTAACGCTTTAGGATTTAGTTTAAGCCCTTCGTCTTCTGTTGTCTTTGAGCTCAAGGTCCTTTCCAAAGCAGGAAAAGGAGAGTAAAAGTATACCCCAGAGTATCCTGTAATTCAGATACAAAATGCAATATCTAAAGTGACAAAGAGAGACTATAATTACAGTAGCTGGTAAGTAACACCGCTTTATCTTTCAGTATTGTAAATAACATTTTGTACTCCTATCTTTTTATAGTAATTTAATATTTTAAAAGTAGGAATCGTTGGTGCAGAGCATTCAGATAACAGAATAATTAAATTATATATGATCCTAGTCCATGCACTGGCATTTACTTTGTATTAATAGACAGATCTTTTGCTGAATCTTTTACAGATGTTGGCTGCGGGAGAAGGTAATAAGGTCCTACATGTCAAATCCAAAATGTCAGCTGCTGAGTTGAAAAATTCAGAAGAAAAGGAGATGAAGAAAGAAAAAACTATTTTAAGAAAAAGTTCAATTTTAAGTGATCATGACAAAGTTGAACATATGTTTCAGTCACAGCCTGTTCACTGCCACAAGAAGCTTGTAAGTATTTGAAACAGAAGATAGATTCATTACTTACATGTAGTATGACAAGTAATGAGAAGAAAAGCTTGCTTTATTTGCAAATTTTTCCACTTTTTTTTTTTTTAACACACACCTCCCCTTCCTCCCACACCCCTCTCTTTTATGCATTAGATTAACTTGTTTTTTAAAGCAATCTGAAAGCTAGATTTTGGGACCAGAGGGAGGCAGCACTAGATGGACTTGAAAGGGAAGTTTGAAGTGGTCATCGGTAGCAGAGTTAAGATGCAGTATAGACATCAGCACTTAGAGCTGTGGAAAGATCTGTCAGCATCCCTATTGTGCTGCAAAAATAAACACACAAAATCCTGTGAGTTTTAGAATTTCCTTAATGATCTGACCTTTATCTTTTTTTTTGTACACATAGCTAATTCTCTGACCTAAATATTCTGGGTTGGATTTAGTTCAGTATGAAGAGATCTAATGTTAGGGGCATAATTCACCTGTGTAACTATAAGAATCTAGTGCCATTTTTAGATGTTCTTGGAAAGCTTGGATATTCTGGTATCTTTGGGGTCTAAGGCACATCTTCCAGCACTGTGTGAATATCTCAAATACATTATGGCATCTTTAATGTTACTAAATTTCTAGATTCAGGCAACTGGATTGTGCTCCAGGTTTTTGTTTGCAGGTGTCTACATGTTATTTACATTCTAAACTCACAGAATCGACTATAGATTTGAATTTTTGGGTCACAAATTTATCCCTAGTGACATTAGATTTTTTCTAGAGTGTCTTACTTGGCCTCCCCCTACTCTACAGAAGGGTACAGACATGATGTGTCATGTCTGCTTGGTCTGAGACTGTGGATGTCTCAGGTATCAAATGTCTAAACAGACAGTCTCAAATGGCTTCAGACACTTAGGCTTAAATGAATCAAACTTATATATATATGTATATATAAAGCATAAATTATAATAAAACAAATTTTAGATGCATTGTTCACATGAACAAATGAAATGTGAATGCCTAAATATTAGGCTGAATCCTCCATGTGCTATTTCACATCTTGATTACCACTGTGACTTCTGGCTCCCCTGCTCATCACTCCTTTCTAAATCCTTTAAGAAACTGCTCTTAAGACTTGAAATTCTTACTTTTCCTAATCTTGGGGTTTTTTTACAGTACCTTTGACACGGGCAAAATACCGTATATCTCATGAACAGTCCCTACTATCATGTTGCCAAGACCCCAGCACTACTTATATAATGGCATTATTATAGTTGTTAAATATTTTCAGAAGGAAACAACTTCTTGAAAAATGTTACTGGTTTTGATGAAATGTTCTTTGCCTTTCCCAGACATATTCATTGCCACCACCACTGATAGTTATCACTTAAGCAGAGTTGGGAAATAAAGGGTTTGGGGGTGGAACACACCACCACACCATCAGAAGCAAACACATGGCATTGTTGTATTATTTTGTTTTGCATCCTTCCAGCAAGGTAAGGATTCATAAAAATGTGTATTTAAAAAGCCATCTTGATCTTATGCTGGACATAATTTTATTATTATTTGCCATTTCTTCATATTCTTTTGTTATGTTATCTTCTGTTGTCTTTCTATCCAGAGGCAGATACTGGTGTCCTATGAATTGTCAGTGGACTCTATTAATGATCCTTTTCAAAGACAGAGGTTAATGAGTGCAGCCACTGTTATTTCAGGTAACTTGCGTTAAGTCATTCTTTAGGTTTTTCCCTATGGTCATTGTGTAACTTGACCTAAGAAATCAAAATGTCGCAAACAGCCAGCATTATTTTAAGAGTCACTGGAGGAAATTATGCGCTATTAAATGTACCTTTCAGTAGAGTAGATATTTTTATATCACATATCTGTAATTATGACTTACAATTACCAAAGGTCATACGTGGCCAACCCGATTGCCCTATACAGTAAAATGAATGGGATTTGTGGATGAGAAGAGACCAATGTCTTCATTTACCTTGACTTTAGGAATGCTTACAACACTGTCCTGCACAGTACTTTTTCTTCCAAGTTAGGGTGTTAGGATCTGCAAGGGTGGACAACCAGCTGGTCAGAAAAAAAAATAAAATCATTGGATGTTTGGACTTCAAGTGTCTGGTGAGCAAGCTGTATTCTACCTGGAGGCAGGTAACAAGTGGAGTACCACTGGGGTGTATCCTCGGACCCATCTTGTCCTAAGTGACCTGGAGGAGGCAACAGAGGGCTTGATCTTGCATTTTGCAGATGACACCAAATTAGGGGGGAACCTCTGGATACGCTGGAGGTAAGGGCTGCCATCTGGAGGGACTTGGACAGGCTGGAGGAACGGGCCAACAGGAACCTTATGAAAATTCAACTAGAACAATTATAAATTTCAACATATGTGCAAGAACCTCTTGCAACAATACAGGCTGTGAGCTGGTGGGCTGGGAAGTAGCTCTACAGGAAAGGCTCTCTGGGTCCTTGTGGGCAGTGAGCCGAGCTTGCAACATGCCCTTGTAGCAGCAATGGCTAACAGTATCCTAGGCTTATTAAAAGGAATGTAGCTAGAGGAAAAGTGATTATTGTCATTTATTAAGCACCTCCTAGACCACATACTATGCGCAGTTTGCCCCCCAAGTCTCCCCAGTACAAGAAATACATTGAGTCCAGTAGAGTGCTGCCAAGCCAGTTGCTGGAGTACTTGCCCAGTGCTGGGCTGGTTCAGGCCAGAGAGAAAGCTTTGAGGCGGAATTAATATCAACCTTCCAGTGTGCAGGAAGGCATTCTCAGGAAGATGAAGCCAGGCTTTTCACAATGGTGTGGTGGAAGATAAGGCAATAGACATGAATTGAAAGAAGAGAGTTTCAAACTGTGTGTAAGTAGAAGCTCTCGCCATGGGGACAGTCAGGCAGAGGAACATCTTATGTGTCTCTGCCCTCATAGCTGACCCTGCTTTCAGGAGGGTCACTGCAGACCTGAGGTCCCTTCTAACTTATCTTATAGCCATATGCTTAACTATGGGACATAAAGGTATGGGGAAAACCCTTCTTCATTTTATCCTGAACTTTTCTTCAACCCATGCTGCATCTTTGACTGCATAGATGCAACTCACAGAAAACAAGCTGACAGTTTCCAAAGACAGTTATTTCTCCTTAATACAGATCCTTCATCATCCTTCAGTAGTTTAATAAACATATGAAGAGGTGGGCAATATCACGTTTCTTTAATTATGAGATTTGTTGATAGTGACCTTCAAATAGTCTGCAATGTTTGTGTAGAATGCGTGAAACTATTTATTTTCTATTATGCCATTTTGCTCACATGAATGATTTTTCTTTTCAAACATTTCTATGAGTGATTGTCTTTCTTTTCATGCTATGATATTCCACATAAGATTATCTGTATGTCACTTTACCTCTTTGTCATTTAGAAATGCAAAAGTCAAAAATTACATGCCCTTCTCGATGGAAACAGCTTGCTCGAAAGTGTCTAATTTGGAATTGTTGTCCATTCTGGAGAGCAGTCAAAGAGAAGGTGAAAATGGTAATTTTGGATCCATCTGCTGATATCTTGATCATGGTTTGCATTATCACAAATACCTTATTCATGTCTTTGGAGCAGCCTGGCAAGGAGCCTGATTACCAAAGAATATTTTATAGAAGTGAGTTGGTAAGTTAGGTCTATGTCAGAGTGAATATGGAGTTATGACCCTGTATTTATATTTGGACAATCCCATAAAGAGACATATTTTTTCAGTGACTTTTTGCTGGATTTCTTTTTCCTCTTTCCAGGTCTTCACCCTGATTTTTACAGCAGAAATGATCTTGAAAATCATTGCTCTTGATCCTTACAACTATTTTCAGCAAAAATGGAATATTTTTGATAGCACAGTTGTTATGATTGACCTAATAAGCATTAAAGGAAATCTGTCATATTTCAGGCTGGTAATTATTTCTTTATTCTTTTTTAAGTATATGTTGTGTAGATTTGTAACAGATTACAGTGAAACACCCTCAACTTATTTTTCTGATGAACCTGTTGAAGCAGTTCTCTTCATTAGTAAATAGCAAGCTAGTGTGAATAATTAGAGTGACTATTAAATGAATATTAAGTGAATATTAACAAATGCATTCAATATGATTATTATACTGTGTATATTGGATACTATAAATCTCTGTTGAAGATTTGACCTAGCAGACAGTTCACTGGCTTTCTCTCAGGTCTGTACAGTGGCACTGCTCAACTAACATTTCAGATTTTTAATTAGGAAAAGATACTATCTGAGCTTAGGGATAGCAATGGTTCCCTCACAGCTTTTCCTTTTGAGTTGAGATTTGTAAAACAACATAAGCTTTCCTCAAGGCTTAGACTTGGCCTTGAGGTCTTCTCAAGGCTTTGCTCCATCTAGGGAGCAGGAGGAGTATCTCTGAGATGTCTATGTGTAATGTTATGTTTTTGTTTGCATCCTTACTATGTATTTTGAGTTCTGTATTTCCTATGCATCCTTACTATGTGTTTTGAGTTCTGTATTTCCTAAGTGTTTCTAACATTCTTCATAGCTTTTCAGAGTCATCACACCTAGAAATGCATTTGAATTCTGTTTCATCTTGTGTATCATGACTGAAAGAATGGAGCAGCCCTAATGCTAATTTTACTAAAAGTGTCCTTTTTACTCATGCAAATGCACAGAATACTTCCCACCTGGCCTTTCAGATCCCATTTTAAGTCAGTTGTGTAAGAGGTAGAAAAATTTATTTTTTCAATTTTTCTTATATATTGGATTTAGTCCAAAATGCGGTCATTTCATAAGCCTCATGCAAACACCTATAAGCCACTTGATGATATTGTTATTATTATCATTGCTATTAATACTAATTAACTATCTGAGCTGAAGCATAGTGTTTTACATTGGAAAAAATATAAACCTTTCTTTGGGGGAAAAGTTACAGTGGTGTTCCTGAAGTAAAGCCAGGCTGATAAATGCAGGGTCTGTTTTTTATTTATGCTGTGCTATCTATGCAGTGTTTGCTACTCACATTGTTCTCTTGTGTTTTACTTACAGCTCAGGATCTTCAAATTGGCAAAATTCTGGCCAGCCTTAAATACGCTTATGAAAATAATTCTAAACTCAGTTGGTCCTCTGGGTAACCTCACTCTGGTTTTGATTATCACTGTATTTATTTTTGCTGTAGTAGGAAGGCAGGTTTTAGGCACTTATTATGAAGACTATTGTAAAATAAGCACTGATGCGCACTTACGCTGGCATATGAAGGATTTTTATCATTCATTCCTGATTATATTCCGAATATTATGTGGAGAATGGATTGAAACCATGTGGGAATGTATGGAAGTGGCTGGAAAAGGGCTGTGTCTTCCCATTTTCTTGATAGTCCTGGTCATAGGAAACCTGGTGGTGAGTTTCAAGCTATTTTTCAGTCTCTTCTGAATGCATCCAATTACACTAGCATCTTTTTTTCCAAGGCAAACTTTATTATTTGAAGAATATTCACAGTATTCTTTTTTTCTGGATGTTACTTTATGTATGTTTTTCTTCTGACTTTTTTTCCTTTTCCCCTGTCTTTCTCTTTCTCACACAAGAGGTAGCTGCTAAGCAAAATAAAATTATTTCTTCTACCCAGAATATAGAAGTGCAGCACTTTTGATAATTTGGTCTCTGATTTTTCATCTTTTGTGTTACTAGGATCAAATACTCAAATTATTCAGTGCTTTTAATGCTTGCCAACTTATCCTTTTATTATCTAAATTTTAAAGTCCCCAGATTTTCTGGCTTGTGTGCCATATACTTGATCTAGTGTATATATGTGGGAAGACAAAATCTTTTTCATCTGCTTGATTTGTTGGCCCATACCAGATGCTTTTTGATGGTAGTGTTACTAAAATTTATCTTTGCCTGCTGTTTTTCTACATATCTACCTTCTTGTAGACATTATGGATATCACAGCATGTGAATATGTATTTGCTAGACCCAAACAGTCACTTCCTTCTTTTTGTTCCTGCCCTTCCTTCCAGAAAGAACCATATTTTAATATATTAATATTTCAGTATAATAGTAAATGGTTTCATTGCAGTGGTTGATGAAAGCAAGACTGAGATGTTTTTATTTAAGGAAGGTTTTCTGAAATGCCTTTTCTGTTACCAGTAGTGTCTCCAACTTACTTTAACTATTTTAAGGTGCTCAACCTATTCATTGCCTTGCTGCTGAATTCGTTCAGTACAGACTCCTCAATGGGACAAGAGGAATCTGGACAAATGACCAAAAGTCAGATTACCATTGCACGGATTCGCAAGGGCCTGCAGTCTGTGAAAGACAGAATTTTGGGTCATTGTGGCAAAACAATGACACGAAGCCTCAAAACAACAGCCAAAAAGAAGACTTTGGTAAAAATTTCAGCCAAAGACATAGAGGAAAATAACTATGCCATGACAGATGTCAGAAAGGATGTAGACAACAGCTGCTTAGATCTGGATTATTACAATACTGAAAAGAATTGCTCAGTGACAAGGAAATATGAAGAATTTTTAACCAGTCATAGTACCTCTGTTCCCATTGCAGTAGCAGAGACTTTCATGGATGAAGGTGCTGATGAGCACAGTGTATGCACAGAAATAGAATACAGAAAACAGGTAGGGGATATTAATATTTGAGAAATTATTATAACTTGCATCTATAAATATGATCTTGAAGACTCAACTGTAAATGTTATCCTTTCTGTCATTTCTCTCATTTTACTTTCTTTGTTCTTCTAGCAGTTTCAAAATGCAAAATAGACCCAAATAGTTTTAGTTATTTAATAATGCTGAATATTCACTTTTTCATCATTCTTCTCATTGATAGCCATCATTCTACTTTGGTCTGTTTTGCTTCCATTTATGGTTGTCAATTGCTAAATGAAGTTTGATCAAGACAGAAAGTCTCCTTTGCCTTACAGATGGCACTTGGAATATTTGGAGGACAGTACTCTTGTGTTGTTTTTATATTGCTTGTCAGTTGCATAGAGTCCAGATAAAAAGCAAATAAAAGCTTCACCTTAAAAGATTAATTTCTTATTTTTTTTTTTTAATCTCCTTTTCACTTCTATGATACTTTGGACTCCCCTTTATATCTCTTTATTTTTTTGTGTTGGGCAGGTAAAAGCTCAAGTCTTTGTGTGAGGTGTTTATATTGCCATGTTAAAACGATGCAATTCTGTCCTGGGTTCAGCAGTAGCAATCATTTTTCTCCTTCTTAGTAGCTGATGCAGTGCTGTGTTTTTGATTTTGGTC
>WYDI02000816.1:0-37298 GCA_009867235.2 Psittacus erithacus
CCCCCCTGCCATGGGCAGGGACACCTCACACTAGACCATGTCACCCAAGACTCTGTCCAACCTGGCTTTGAAAACCGCCAGGGATGGAGCATTCACAGCTTCCTTGGGCAACCCATTCCAGTGCCTCACCACCCTTACAGCAAAGAACCTCCTCCTTGTATCCAATCTAACCTTCCCGTGTTTAAGTTTTAACCCATCTCTTTGGATGGATCACAGTACCTGCTTTCTGTGCCCCTTCTTTCATTTCTGTTGAGTTACTTCTAATTTTCACTGATGCAGAAGCAGAACCAGGCCAACTTATTTCCTGGTGTAAGGTCTATATTTTTCTTTTCTTTCTAGTTTAATCTCATAAATCCTAGTTATTACCTCCTTCCACTCTGCAGCATTCACATGCATCAAGTGTATTTTACAGTTTACTTCCTTAGGGTTGTTCCTTAATAAGCAGCACACATTTAACCCTTCTTAGTCTTCTTTATAAATTCTTCCAAGCCTGTTTATCAATCACCTCTGATTTTTTTCTAGTTTGTTGCTCATGGGTTGTTGATGAGGAAAAACTGATAGAACAAATGAAATTGAATCCTTGGGCTGGTTGCACTGAAATAGTACTCAAAGTCTTTCCTCCCTCCCGTTACTGCGTTGGGATGATCCTTTGTTCAGCACCCACAGTTACAAGAACCTGTTTTGCTAATACAGCAGCATCAAGATTATTTATTTGCTGTTTGCTGTAACCTCGAGACTCGGAGAACAAAACAGTTTCTGTGTTTTCTCCCTCCTGCTGAGCATCCATCTTTTGGGTTATTGCTCTCCAGGGACATTACCAGCATTTTTCTATTTTGTTGGGTTCAGCTTGTGGCTTTGATGAGTCCAGATTCAATCATCCTCTGTCCCACTCATGCTACTCTCTGCTTTAACTTTTGGACCATTGCTCATACACGTGCTTAATTTTAAGGAGCTCTGTATTCATTGAGGGCCTGTTTCATTGTCTTCTGTTATATTTGCAATTTCTCTGTAGGGTGTCAACTGCAAATTTCATGGACAGTTAGTGCTGGTTTCCTGTGTCACTGGTTTAATAAGACCAACATAGATGCAAACCCTTTGGCATGTCATTTATCACTCCCCAGTACAACAAAGTGTATTTTCTTTTGGTACCTCTGGCCAGCTTTTTGATCAGTGGGCTATTGGCTCTGGTCAAACTGATGCAGTAGGGCAGTGTCAAGTCCTTCAAATTCCTAAAGCTTGAAATTCCCAAAGCTTCAAATCCCCGTTAATGCCTTTCCTCTGGATGCTAGTTGTGCATACGTGTTCGTAGAATCGCAGAATGGTTTGGTTTGGAAAGGACCTTAAGATCATCCAGTTCCAATCCTGTGCCATGGGCACAGATGCCTCACACTAGACCATGTCACCCAAGGCTCTTCCAACCTGGTCTTGAACACTGACAGGGGATGGAGCATTTATCACTTCTCTGGGGAGCCTGTTCCAGTGCCTCACCACCCTCACAGTAAAGAACTTCTTCCTTATATCCAAAGGAGTTTTGCTTGTGTATTGCATGTGATTTTATCCTTTAGATTCTTAATGACCCTTCATATTTATTTCATTATTTCATTAGGGATAGGTACTGACTTGGAATTTAAATATTGCCAGCTTACTCCTTATTGAAAATCAAAAAACGTTTGCTTTTTGGTTGGTTTTGTGGAGCCTCCCTAACTCAATGTAAATTGTCAGATTATTTGTCACTGGGATAATACTTTTGTCAATGCCTTGCCATAACAAATTAGGCTCCTGATCCTGCTTATATTTATGCAGGTGCTTATATGTATGGGTTGTTTAATGTTCAGCCCTGTATAAATTCGGTTGAAGTGAAAAATGCTTTGAATAAATGTCTCTGTCTTCTCTGGATTAAGTTCTAGGGTGTCATTTGCTTTATTTGGTTTGGGAACATATCATTCTTTAAGGTCTTTTTGCTTCTGGCTTTTTTTTAAACTTGCTTTTTTCCCCCTTCTTTCTAGTCCAAGCTTCCTCTTTTTATTCTTCTTGTTAAGGACAGATTTAAAAAAGCTGCTCAGCCATTTCTCAACCATTAATTTTATCCTCATCCTCATTTATTAATGAAACTACCTGCTTTCTGGTGCTGCTTCTCCTTCTGATGAGCTTGTAAATCCCTTCTTATTCCTTTCAGTGCCTTAGGCAACATAAATTCATTTGCTTTTTTCCCCACTTGCCCTTGTCTTTTCCCTGCAGCTTTAACCGCCCCTATATTCTTGTTTAGTCACAATCTCCACTTGCATTTGCAGCACAGGTCTTTTCTTGTGATTTTCTTGATAAAAAGGCATCAGTAGGAAAACACTGTGCTGTACAGTGCAATAAGACCTGAAGTGTTTCATTTCAAGTTGTGTGTGTGACCTCAGAGCAGCCTTCCAGTATCTGAAGGGGGCTACAAGGATGCTGGATAGGGACTCTTCATCAGGGACACTAGTGATAGGACAAGGGATAATGAGTTCAAACTGAAACAGGGGAAGTTCAGGTTAGATACGAGGAAGAAGTTCTTTACTGTAAGGGTAGTGAAGCACTGGAACAGGTTGCCCAGAGAATGCTCCATCCCTGGCAGTGCTCAAGGCCAGGTTGGACAGAGCCTTGGGTGACATGGTCTGGTGTGAGGTGTCGCTGCCCATGGTAAGGGGTTGGAACTGGATGATCTTGAGGTCCTTTCCAACCCAAACCAGTCTACGATTCTATGAAGGCAACGCACAAGGGTAAAACCTTTACTGAAAAACTGAATGGCTCTAAGAGGGAATAGGAGGTAGGAGGTCTTTCCATCCTTCCAAGCTCCACTTCAAGATGGGGTTAGCAATACTGACATGCTTGAAGGCAGGCATGGTCTTTGAGCTTCATCTGCATATTAGGTAGGCAGAAATGTTCCATGAACACTGTGGCTGTTGCTAGGAGAGATGGCAAACCTGCTTTTGGGCAACAAAGCTGGAGACTGGTGGAGAAGTTGCTCCACAGGGTCTGGAAACAAATAAACTTGGAGGCTAAATTTGAAGGTTTATTAGGAAAGACCCAACCAGCCAAGCATGATCTTGTGACCTGGAAAAATGCCTATAACCCATGTCATGTGAATGGGGCTGTGCCACTGATCTGCCCTGTAACCTTGGGCAAGTCTCTTCCATGTTCAGTTTCCCCATCTATAAAATGGGGACGGTGACACAGTTTTTGCAGGAGTTAGGCAAACTACTGACTATGAAATCACCAAGAAACTTGGTGGAAACAGCAATGCTGTTCTCTTGTAAGGAGTCAGAGTGAAGGCTTTGGTGCAGCAGGACAGGAAGAAGTGGATTGTGTTTAGTGCTTCCCATCATCTCTTTTGGGAATGCTCTTACTCACCTTTCTTCCTCCCTTCCTCCCTGTGTGAGGAGCCATGGAGAGGACCTGTAGATAAGCAAAGAGTAAAAGAATATCATGAGTTCTCATGTGCCTCTGGAACCAGAATAATACCAACCAGTGTTTCTTCATCTTCCCACATCACTTTTGCCATGCTTCCTGAAGATGGACAAGTCAGGAGTCACACAGAGTCCTGGGGAGATGAAAGATCACAAAATATGCTCCAAAATAGAAGTTACCTCCATAAACCTATGCTTCCCCCCTTCTCCTGTGCCCCATGGTGTTGTGTTATGAAGACAGGGAGCCTGCCAGGGCAATGGTCAGTGTGTTGGCTGCTTGCTCAGAGGAAATGCCTTTTTGTTTACATGGGAGAGAGAGAAGCTTAGGGAAGAACCCTGGCACAGAGCAGTTGGGATTCAGTTAATCTGCTTAGAAATACATTAATCGGAGGATCAGATGCTGTCAACAATACTCTTTCCCCCTCACTCTCTTCCCTCTTTCAGTACCACCCTCGCCACTGATCCCATAGGGTCCTATTCCTCACCCTCCTCCTTGTGTCCCTCCTCTCCCCGGCTGTGAAAGTCAGGGAGTAATAAAGGACAAGGAGATTAAAGCAAAATTAACAAATAAAATATAAATCCTAGGTCTAAATGAAAATTAAAAATGGCCCTTCAGCTGCTTACTTGTTTTCCTAAAAATAGCATCGTATCCCAGCAAAAATAAACATAGCTAGGATTTCCCTGGGAAGTTTTGGGGAAAACAGACAGGTCCCAAAAGATGAGCAAATAGTGGAAATAGTGGGTGTCTGCTTCCCCCTGACTCCATTCATCTCCCCACACTTCCACTGGAGCCTGCAGGAGAAGCTGTAGGGCCACACTGAGACATGGCGTTATCCCAGGGACTGGAAAAAGGAATACTCCAAACGACCAACCCTTGATGCCTTCGGCAGGAACTGCAGGTACTTGGCTTCTGGTTAGCATCTCCTGCCTAAAGGTCATCCGTCATTGTCAGCAGTCACAGTTTAGTGGGTGCTCTGATTAAAACTGGAGCCAGGCAGCTCAGTTTCTTTTCTGTGCAGATGGGATAACAGCACACACACAAAGGACATTACCTGAGAAGCTCTGAAAGAAGGTGTCACTGTTCCTCAACATCATCTTGCTTTCCTGCCTCACCTCTGGTGTATTGGAAAGCAGGCTCAAAAGTGGCTATGTGGAGCTGAGGTTGACACAGAGTTGGGTGCTCTCTGAGCTCTGTTGTCAGAGCAGTGTTTGTTCTACGCATGCTGTCTTATGGCATTTTTGTTCTATTAATTTTTCAAGGCAAGCACAAGAACAAAAAGCATTGCAGCAACCAAGATATCAGTACCAATCAGAGGATAAAGAGGAGGTAGATAGCTATTGCTATCTACTTTTCACATTCACTTTGCATGCACAGTGGTTTATGTTATTGGGTTTTGCTGTCAGGTGTGCAGCACTGGGTTTCGTTCTCTGTATGAAGATATAATCATAGGCAATGCAGGATGTGCGGTGTGGCTTACTTAATTTCAAGGAAAACCTTTAACTTCAGGCCTCTCCTGCCCTTTGAGCCATTGTTTTAACAGCATTAGAGTTCCATTAATTTTGGAGATTTTGCAATCCCATGTTAATCCAAATTCCATTGAAGTCAGTACACAGACACCCATTGTCTTAAGCTGGGGGTTGGTTCAGGTCATTGCTCTTCATATTGTGCAGAGGGAAAGAACGGGGATAAAGGGAAAGATGCAGTAGTATATCAGAGCTCAGCTTCTTTTTGTGCTTTCATGGATGAACTAAATGCTGCCTAAAAAAAGAAATGGAGGTGGGTAAATGTTTTTACAAGAGGATTGGTTTTACGAGGAGCAGGAGGCATGAGGGGGAGGGTTACAAAGCTAATTGTGCAGCAGTACTTGTCCCATATGGGAACAACAAAGTGCTTTGGCCAGAGAGTTCTTGGTGCATCGTCCTCCTCATGGGAAAATGCATCCTTGTGCCAGTTTTCCTCATCTGCTCCCTCCTGCTGAACCACTGCACCGAAAACAAGAGAGACCCCGCCTCTGGTTCTTCTGAGTCTGCTTTAGGGGAAGATCCAGAGCAAACTGTTGCCATTCTCCTGTTTATGCATTTATATGAGCAAGCACATTCAGCTATTTGAAGACATGTGGACCTTTTTAATGTCGGTGCACCCATCTCTGCTTGGCATACCTCCTGCATTCATTCTGCTAGCCATTGTGGTGCACTGCGACCCAGCTGCTCAGTGTCTAAGTGTGGCTGCCAGGGCTGGCACTGGTACCTGTTGGCTGTGCTTCTGTGGGTGCTTCTCAGGCCTCCTTTCCCTGACGAATGTGTAGTGTAGATCTCATGACTCATACAAATCAATGGGGCAACAGCTTTGTGAGACCTGGGCTTGAACATCAGCCCTGCAAACAAGTGATTGTAAGGCCCTCCAGTAGACCATGTCCGGATATTGCGCCAGCAAGTCAGAAATGCTGAGTTAGCAAGTTCCCAAATTCCTTCGTTTTGGCTTCCTCCCGGCAAGTGGGAGGTAGAGAGCCAATAAACCTCATAGAGACTTGTGCCTTTGATGGCAGCCTCATGCACATGAACTGCACTATTGCTCCTGGCAGGGAGCTGGGGCTCTGGCACTTGCTGGATGAGGCTGTAGCACTGGATCAGTGCATTTGGGGATTTTTGTCTGTCTGGGCAATGGAGGGTGTGATGGCATTGCTGTACCCGTTCTGTTCAGCATGAGTAAGAGCCTGAGTTGAGTATATGACAGCACAGATCTTGCTGTGAGTCGCTATCAGGAAAGCACACAATGTCCTTTCCAGTGTGGTATCCCTGCTGGTTTAAGCATGCTAGCTGGATTAAACCTACTATAGATACATGTACTCATGCTGGGTCTGAATTTTGCTGAGGACGAATACTTGTGGGCTTGAGGCTAGCCTGTGTGTTCAGAATGTCGTGCAGAGCTGGTCCAGGCTTTTCCTTTATTACATTCCATTATATTCTTCTCTTAATTTCATGTTTTCCATTGAAAATGGTCAGGGGAGAAGGAGGAGGAAGTGGGGACAAGTGGTTTTTAATTATTTTCTAACACTGCTTTTAATTTTCACTGAAGGAAGGGGAGGGGAAAGAGGACTGGAAAGGAGTCAAGGGAGGAAAGGAAAGAGAACCCTTTTTTTTGTTGCTTTTTGTCCAATTTTGGTGCTGGAAAACTCTGTTTTTTATTTCGCTTTCATCTTCATTTCTTGTGTTCCTGTCTCATAGTTTCCCTTGTCACAGGTACTCACTTTTCTGAGGACACAAATAGCCACGAGTGCTGATATTTGCATGGAAAGTAGCGAAGGGAACTTGCAAGAAAACACTGACTCAGGTAGAAATGTGCCTTGGTATCAAGCTAAGCTGGTGACCACTTCTTGAGCACTGAGGCTGCAAACTGCTGAGCCAAGAATGGGTGGATGGGCTTTGTGCTGGTGTCAGCCTGGTAAGTCAAACCCGACCGATGAAAGCTGCCCCTCCTTTCCTGGAAAAAAGCAGATTTCCTCCTTTCTTTTCCTCACTGCAAGTGGAGGAATCTCCTTTCGGCTCTTCTGGCTTGAGAAGTGAGGGTTTTAAATGTGAATGGTGCTGGGCAGGGAGATTTAAGACCTTTTGTCATGCTCCCAGCAGGAGTTTTCTTAGCCAGAATTGTTCTCTGCCTGAGATCAGCCACTGATTTTTCCATTCTCTTAATAGCATTGGCTTTGCTGGGTCTTGCCTCAGGCCCATCTAGCCCCAGAACTGGTCAGAATTCTGATTTCAGCAGATACTTAGAGAAAGATGTTCAGAGGCATCTTCTCCCATGTACTTCACCCCGGACTGTCATGAAGAGGGGAATGAAGGAAGAGTTTCTTACCACCAACTTTGTATTGTGCCGTTGGCTTTCTTGATCATAGGCATGAAATGACACAGTTCAGGGCCTGATGTGCTCCATCTGGAGACTCAGTGTTGTGTGCTGCTGTGTATGGTGGGCAGTGGGACTGAGAAAGGGGGTTGGAAGATTATCCCTCCTAATGTCTACCTACCACAGATGTACTGTTGCTGAGGAAGTTGTAGGTCCCTGGGGCAAAGTGGGCTTCCTGCATATCCTTTTTGACCCATGGCCTCCTTCATGTTCAGAAGTAGAGAGCTGCCACAAGCTTGAGAAGATCTTGGGGTATCTTTTTAGGCCAGTGATAGCTGGTCTGTGATCTTAGGGACTGAACTGAGCACTAGGTAGGCAAACTGTATTAAATAGCAGTGTTTAGAAACTCAGTGATTTCATGCAGCTGCTCTCCAAAAATCAGGTAGTTGATAGTGGGCCAAAAGTACAGGAACCACTGATCTGGTCTGTGTCCTGCTAAGGCAAAGTATCCAGTTAAGCCTCAGTCAGCTCTATATCCTGCCTCTGAAAGCTGCCTGATGTGGAATTTTCACAGCCTCCCAGGAGCAGTTTGTTTCTGAGCTTTGCTGTTGTCATAGCTAGATAGCTAGTCTGAGACCTCACTGCAAATTCTGTTGCTAATAAAGATGATGGGTAGGGAAAAGAGAACTATTTTTCTCATGCAAATTAAAACCATGCTACATTTATCTCTTAGCATTTTTCGATCTGTCTTCCCTTCCTTTTCTGTCCCTTTGATATATCTATTTTATTTCCTACCTTCCTTCCTCCATGATGATCGTTTTCTCCTTTCACAGGTGGCAAAAAGAAGCATCTGCTATGTGCTATGGGTTTCCACTTAATCCTATCAGATCCCCCACTGCTAGAAGGCTCCTTTCCCTCTGGTACCTTTGTCTCTCGTACAGATGAGTCCAGCAGATTCCTGTAGGGGGTCCTGTGCTTTTGGGATGCTTCCCAACCAGTCCTTCCAGCCCCATCTCCTTCCTGTCTTAGCCCCAAAACCTCATGCTCAGATGCTAAAGTTATCACTCATTTCTTCTAACGTGATGATGCCTGGAGCGCTCAGATATGTTCATTAATTAAGCCACCTGGGATGTACTCCCTGCTGACCACTCTGTGTAAGTACATGAAGCTGGCAGAGGGGAAGAGAAGGGAGAGGACATGCCTGGTGCTGGAGCATACGCTGTGCATCCTGCTGCTTTAGCAGGCTCGCTTTAACAGTTGGTCATTCCTTAAAGCCTCAGCCCCCTGCAGAAGCGGAGAGGGCCTGGAATGCCTCAAAGGGGCAAAGAGACACAATTGGATTTGACAGGATTTGCACCACAAATTAAGTGCTGAGTGTTAACGTTTGACACTCCAGCTCCATGGAGCTTTCGGGTAGCCCCTCACAGAGAAATCTGTCAGAAATGCAGGCATCCGGAAAGCAGGGGGAAAACCACCCTGCCACCTCCTGTTTTTCACTTCTTGGAGGATGCAAAACACTGGATCAGTGCTGCATGGCTTTGTCAGCTCCAGTAAGCACCGTCATTCCGTAGCGCTGGAGAGGAAGGTGCTGTTATGGCAGGGAATTTTCCTGCTGCTAACCCCCATTCCACAGCCCCATGTTTGGTGCCTTTATGGCACAGGGCTGGAGGTATGGCTGGCAAAGTGAGCACAGGTCCTGGAGAGTGAGCATCCATATGATGCCCTTCAACTTGGGAGCGCTAATTTGCCCCTTCCTGCTGTTCTCACAGCCATGGCCAGTTGTGCTGTTGCAGTGGTGGGCACAACTATGCTGCTTGGAACCATGTTTTCTTACTGGTGGGGGGCAATACTGGTGTTGGAGAGGAGAGTTGTGAGGGTCACTGACAGGGCTGCAGTGTAGGTGAGCCAGATACTCAATGCTCATTCTCTCTCTTCCAGGGAAGTATTGAGCTACTAGTCACCATCTGAGGTGCAATGGGATTGTGGAGGTAGCATCACCATTCCTCTTGATCAATTAAAAGAGAAAGTATGAAGCAAACCCATTTAATTACCTTGAGCCAGGGATGTTCATGTCACAAGACTAATGGAAGGCTGTTTTCATTTGTTAGACTTCCACTCTCCAAAGATAGCTGGATATTCTTCTTCTGTCCTCTGTGGTTATGGATTGTTGGTGCTGTCTGAAGCGATACTGTCTTCTGGCCTAGCAGAAATGCAGTATTGCTTCCTAGAGCTTGGAAAAAGACATTTTGTGACATGAGCGTAGAAATACAGATCAGTGGGTTCCACTATAATGAAAGCTGTTATAAAAAGTTGTTCCTCTGATAGAAGTTGTCCCTGGATGGGCAGCAGCCTTGTGCCGGTCTCAGCATGGCACAGCCTCCCACAATACCACCTTGTCATTAAAGCTGAATCCCTTCCATATGGCCTGTGTTTACTGTGCACATAAATAACATCCCTCTGGCAGCCTCCGAAGACAATTCCTTTTGAGCTGCTGTTGTTCTAAGGTTTATCCAGTGTAGTGCTGACCTTTCATAGGCTATTGGTTCCTTCAGCTCTTGCCCTGCTGTACTGTTCTTTAGCCATTCCACATCCTGCTTAGAGACAGCCAAAATATCTGTAGGGATACAGGGCTCTTGCAGAGGCATCCAGTGGGCAGCCTTTCTCTCTGTGTCTCTGTGAGGTGTGCATTTTAAGCCATGCTGGTTTAACTCCATGATCTCTCAGGTGTATACAGCTGAATTTATTCCTCTCTGCATTTCAAGAAGCGCTTCTCCTAAGGTCATGTTCTAGTTTGCAATCTATTGCTTTGAGTAGTTATTACTTTCAGCCGGCATGTAGACCTCAGGGTATGGCTTCTGCTCCTTCCATCAGTCTCTCTGCTTGTTTACCTGTCTTACCTCAATACCACATGGGCAAGCAGCACAAAGCACTGGTGGGGGGAGTGGTCACTGCCCCTGCTCACAGCCAGGCAAATAGAGGCAGTAAGCTTTATCCTTCTGACTTTAGGCTTGCTTATCTTAGCTGGTTTTTATGGAGCCCAACAGTAGCCTGCAACCCCTGAGAGGTCTGGGAACCAGAGGCTGGAAACCCCTCTTCCACCAGCCAAAACCATCTTCATGGTTATGTGAGCCTGTGCAGCAGTATCTCCCTCATGTTAACATCTTTGAACAGGGGAGAGCTGGTGTGAGCACTTGCAGAAGGCAAGGAAACCAGGTCAGGTGAATACCATAGAAGCAAATTCAGAGTTATTATTCAAACAGATGTTCATGAATATATTTTGCCATACTTGCAGTGTCTGAATTGATGGGCACATGAGTTGAAGGGTAGAAAACTGAATCTATGAAGGAAACATGATCTGCGAGATGAACAACCAGGCTGGGCTCTGGCGAGCAAGGGTTCATGTCTATCTCTGCACAAGCATGGACAAGTCACCTGGGCTTATTGCTCCTTGTTTCCCATGGGTCCCAGGGTGCTCAGATCCTGCTCAGGGAGCACATCTGCATCCTGAGCAGGCCTGTTTGTGTGCTGGAGTGCATTTTCATTCATGATTGTTGCTTTCATTGCTTTCTGCTCTTGGCAAATATAGTGGAGATGTGCCACCTTTTTCTCTCATGCCTATCACTCACCTGTCCCCAAGACTCTCTCCTCCACTCCTCTCTTGTTTTCTCAGCTTCCATGGGAAACTGTCAAAACCTTTCTTAGTGGGACCAGTCCTACAAAACCAGGTCTCTGTGAAGTTTTGGTGACGCTTTGCTGCCTGGTGAACAAGAATAGAGTCTGGGAAAGAAGCCAAAGCATGATTCTACTACAGTGATTATTATAATTGCCATTAGCAAATATGGCAGGCAAAGTTATGGTAAACAAGGGAGAGATAAGTATAATTTGTATGTGTTTAATCTGTTCTGTGTGTTTTATCTCCTCCTCCTCCTTGATGACAAGTGTTACTTTAAAGCTAGAGACAGTGCGTAATTTTTCCATGCAGTCTGTTGACATTGGGATTGCCCATTGCATTGCACAATGTATTCAGTCTCATACAGTACCTTTTACATACCAGGTACCAGTTTCCACTGCGGATGAGAGGTCCACTCCTCTGATGCCATCCGTGAGGGTCAGAGAGGCATCAGCACCTCTCCAAGGGGGGACATCACCTCCAAGAACTATGCTTGCTTCCCATACACCTTCCTCACCTGGGAGCTGCATGGGCAGCCCTCACCTTGGCTGGCACAGTGGTTCATCTGGTGGGGATCCATCTGGCTCCAGGTGAGAGCAGCCTCCTGGGGATGGTCTCAGGTGGAGGATTTGGAAGAAGACAAGCCTGTGAGTGCAGGAAAGGGGGTAGGAGAGAGGCTGCTTTGTGATGTTAACTGCTAGCTCAACTGTGCTGAGGTGGCTATTTAAAGCATTGATGCTTAAAAAGGAAGTTTTACCCCTTACAATAAACATTGTGGTATCACAAACTATAGAGATGGAAACCTACTCTGTCCACTGCAATATTGTTGAGATTGCGGCTGGTAAGACAGCAAATGCCTCCAGAAATCATTGTAAAATTCACAACACCTTTGCACATGCTGCTTGTCCCTCAGTCCCCCCTCCCCAGGCAAAAAGAAAGGAGCACAAAAAAGTAAGTAAAACTAGGGGCTCAGCCTCGTGCTCCATGTTGCCACCTTTGTAGCACATGGCATAGGGCAGTTTGGGAACAAGGGTGCTTACAATGATGCTGAAGAAGGACTCTTCATCAGGGATTGTAGTGATAGGACAAGAGGTGATGGGTTCAAACAGAAATAGGGGAAGTTCAGGTAAGATATAAGGAAGAAGTTTTTCATTGTGAGGCTGGTGAAGCGCTGGAGCAGGTTGCCCAAAGAAATGGTAAATGCTTCATCCCTGATAGTGTTCAAGGCCAGGTTGGACAGAGCCTTGGGTGACATGGTCTAGTGTGAGGTATCCCTGCCCATAGCAGGGGCGTTGGAACTGGATGATCTCAAGGTCCTTTCCAGCCCAAACCATTCCGTGATTCTATGAATTCTTCCTTTCATGATGCAAAATACTTCAGTGAGTCCTCTGGAAAAGGTCTTTGCCCACAGTGAGCCGCGGCAGTCCGGACTGCATTGGGCGCAGACTGTTTCCTCCTTAGGGCTGTGCATCCCACATCACTTTGTTAAAACTGCAGGTATTCATGGGCACCAGCAAGCTCAACACAGGGGCTGACCTGCAGAATTTGGTGCAAAGCCTCCCCAGCATTGCCAAGGCACTTGAATTAATGTTAAGGAGAATGATGTTTTTGATGCTCTTGGATAGGATCTGGTTGTAAAAAACCACAACTCCTGCTAAAGAAGGGAGTGCTGTTTGGAAGTGTCCCACGTGTTCTGACCGGCTCTGGATCGCAGAGTGAGGGGCAGTACTCTGAAATGGGACCCAGAGACCCCTGGTGTGAGCCTTTCCCCGCTCTTGGGAACCTCAGCAAGGCTTCTGTGAGCTTTAAGAATAAATGGGGAGAGCAGCGAGTATCTGCTTCAAGAGAAAGGAAAGAGTTTGGAGAGACTTCTTTATGCAGAGTAGCACTGATCTGAGCTTTTAATAATGCAACGGACTTGTAAGTGTTCCAAACTGTGAGATTTTGGAATGAATTTTTAATCCATGCTTTAACATTATTAAAGATTAACATGTGAATTTTGAATTTCAAGATGAGAATTTACCCCCAAAAGGGTAAGACATCCTTCAGTGGCTTCTTCTGGTTTTGTTTCATTTTACTTCCCTGCCTTGGGGCATAAAAGCAAAAAAACACAAATGAAAGGGAAATCCCAGCATCCAGGCTGTAGTTGGGGAATTCTCAACTTGTTGTTAAACCGGTGTCCGCTCGGGCTCTTTCATATTAATGCTGCTCCTTGTGCTCTTAGACTTGGCAGGAGTGACAACATCTGTGTGGAGAAGTGAGCCAGCTGTGCAGAAATCCTTCTTCATTCAGAGTAGTTGTGTCCTTTGCTGCCTGGGCACAAGCAGCTTCTTGCATCTGTTATGGAGGGGGAACGTTTGCAAAGTGCTTTGCAGAGATTCTAACTCTAAAAGACAAGGGAAGCCTGCTCCAGCTTTATGTTTGCAAAAGTTACCAGGTTCTGTAAAAGGGAATTTAGGACATTGGGGAAGGGGAGAAAAAGAGGGCAAGCGTAAAATCAGAAGCGCTCTGAGGCTTTAGCAGCCATGGGTAACGCCTGGCATCAGAAAAGAAGGTGAAAAGGAAGGAGGCACATTGTCTCATACAGTAACAACAGCATTTGCATTCACAAAGCCTCTTTCCTGCATTCGAAGCATGTTATGGTGGTACTCTCTGTGTTTTGAAAAGCTGTTTAAGATGTTTGGAACATTTTGTGTGCATCTGACACTTCCTTCGAGGCAGTGCTGCATGCCTCCCTGCCTGCAGCGCTTTGGGGCAAGGCCCCTTGCAGAAAGCTTTTGCTCTTACAGTTTTGTTGGCCCGCAACAAAGCTGAACATAGCGAACCTTCTTGGTTATATTTTTCTCCTTGATAAGAAATGTATGTGTTAATTTGAAATCAATACTAATACTTGGCACAGTGGTGGAGAGCGTGATTAATGGGCAGAGCGAGACCCATGAATCACGTGCCAAAGTCCTATTCTTGTCTCACCACTGACCTGCCATGTGGTGTGTAGGTGAGTTATGCCTTCTCTCCATTTTGTTTTTTCTCACTGCAAAATGGGGACTCTCTGCGTTGCCCCAGTGCCTTACCTGCTAGCATATGTGCAACTTTCTGCACTTGGGGATTTTCAGCATGATGCTGAGTACGCAACTAGAGGTCTGTCACCAGCTGGAGGTGAGGATGATCAGCATTTGTGAATAAAACGGACTCAATGACCTTAGCTTGGATGCTTAGAGCTACAGATGGCTCAACCCTTGGTACACTGTGAGCAGAGAAAGCCTCCCAGCATTAGGACTTGTTTCCCTTTGCGCCCTGTGCTGGCACATACACGCATGCCAAAAGGGGATGGAGCAGACAGGCAGCAGGTTTGCAATAATCTGACTGCTCACGTTTTATCTGTTGGTCCTGTTTCTGCCATACAATGTAGGAATGATTATCTCAAATTGCTGGAGAGGATGGGGAAGAGGAAGCGAGTCTTATTCAGGGAAAGGACTGCAAAGTGCTTAAATAGATGTGTTCCTGTGGCTCACGTGCCTGATGCTGGACCAAACTTCACATGGAAACACCTATAGCTCTGGGACTCTGAGTATTCATAGAACCATAGAAGAGTTAGGGTTGGAAAGGATCTTAAGATCATCTACTTCCAACTGAGCTGGAGTTTTTTGTAGGTAAAGCTGGTAACAAACTGGTCATCTATTCCAGGGAAGTCCTAATGTACCCTCTCTGTTTTGTCTCACATCACAGTGAGAGTCCAGATTTTTCAGTGGGTGGAACAAAAAATCAAGGGAAATTTCCACTGAGAAAAGATGCTGTTCACACGATGTTCAAAAGCCACAACATATTAAATATGTGTGTGTATAACACTGTACCAGCACTGAATAAAATTATGCAAAGTCAGAATTTATGTAATAGCTAAATATATAGCAAAAGTTTAAACGGATTGAAATAAAGTGCTTTTACCTTATTGAACTGAAGTATGCCAATATTACCATAATTAAATGGGAAAGTCAAAGCAATTCATTTTGTCTTCACTCACTGAAAATGTCATCAAAGTTGATATTCTTACAACCTATTTTGATTGTAATGAAAACTCTTTTCTCCTTTTTTCCCAGTGGAAAATTGTCCTTTTAGAACCTCTTTCAGACAGCTCAACTCATAATCTGAAACATTCAATTACTGACCTGACATTTGCCAGATCGGAAGACAAATTGGCTTTTTGTACCTTTTCAATTTAGATGAAAAATGACCCTGTCTTTTTCTGTTTGTTTGTTTGTTTTTGCTTCTTTTCTGTTTGTTTTTAATAATTTTAATAGTTTTGAATCCAAAGTCGTTTGGGATTAACAAAATTTAAGATACAGAAGTCTAATGTCTTTGAACATCCCTATGATGAAGCTTCAGATGCATGTTCTCACTTAAAGGCTCCCTGTCATATCAGTGGGCCACGGGAGTTTTGTTATAAAAATGGATGTAAATGTGATTAGAGCTTTAAGCCCCAATTTGGCAGGATATTTAAGCATGTGCTTAATTCTGAAACATCAAGTATATTTCCATGGACTTAACTGCCTTTAATGGAATTGCTAGGGCATATCAAACCAGCCTGGGTATCTGTGGCCGAATCAGCCCATCTATGCGGGCACTCTGCTGGCCGTGCATAGATGAAATAGGACTCACACAGCAGGAGAACTTTGAGGGCAGTTCAAAGGCATGGTGAAAACCAAAGAACATCTCCCATATATCTTTCTACTTTCATAAAGCTTGTGAATTCCATAGGATGAGAGCATTTCAGTTATGAGAATGAAACTGGTGTAGAAAGCAGGTAGCCACCTTCTTGGTATTGCCTCAGCTGAAAGTTGTGGGTTGCTGGACCGGACCCTGTAAGACTCATTCTGGTGATGGTCTTTCCTGACTTCCAGGAGAATGGGATCAGTCTATAAATGAAAACTTTTCTTCTTAGAAATGGCTGATTTCTTTCTCCTCAGGGGTTGCTTTGATTTAAAACTGCTTAATTTTATGTTGATTTACATTAGGCACCCTTTTGTTGAGAGACCAGCCCATCATAACCAACCACAGGGTGATGATGGTGCTGGAGTATTCTGGTAATGAGGGAAGGCAGCTAAGGTGGGTACCCCAAGAAGTACTGACGTACCTCTCCTGCATTTGGCTTGGAGATGTGTGGCCATGTTGTGAGGATTTATTTCCTACCCCCAGGCCTTTCTATTCATGGTCCCCTGCACTTCCCTAACCCAAATCCCAGCTGCCATGCTGCTTCCATGGCCTCAGTGGGCTTGTGTCATATGTGTACTTTGCATGTGTGTGCTGCTGTTTGTGGTGAATCTCACCAACATATGGGTGGGTATACGCGTTGTGTTCCTGTTCTCTTGCTGCCTCATCATTTCTTGAAGCTGCAGCAGCATCAAGAAGCCACCTGAGGTTCTCACAGGATGTCACTGGTGTCTGCAGGGAGGGAGCCATGCAGCAGAGTTTCCCTGCATCTTCACCCAGCTTGTGTCACATAGGGCAAGCATTGTCTCTATTTTATCCATTGCCCTCTTCTCTTTCTCCTTTTAGGGGAGGATCAACATAGCTCTTGGTGCTTTGGGTAAAAGTAGTTCAGCTGTAGGCCAGGACTATTTGCACTAATGATGGTTGTGTCAGGGTAGGTGAAAAAGCCACTCAGGTGTGAGTTCGAAGCCTGTGTTTCAGTGACCTTTTTCCTGTAATGGAGGCAGAAAGTGGAGATATATGCAGAACACATTGCAGAACACATCTCTTTCAATGCATTCTGTGTTGAAGTGTTAAAAGTCACTGATGAGCAAGTTCTTCTTCCCCTATCCTCACCTTTTCCCCATCCTGCTGCGCCCAGCGCTCCTTCTTCTCCCCTCCACGCACAAATCATATATTCCATCCTGCCCACCCGGCCATCCTGCCTTCCCCTGTACGAGCTCCCCTTTCTGGGCTTTAATCTTATTCCTTATTGCCTCTGTCCTTCCCACTCAATATAGCATTGAGCGTATTTAAACCCCAGGTTGTTTTCCCTTATTAAGCAGTTTATCACTATGTTGCTTCTTTTTTTTAAACCAGGGGAGAAGGAAGAAATTTATTCTTTTGACCATAAATCATTTACAAAGCTGCTGGGCCGTTAATGTATATTTTATGGCTCAGCAAACAGAAAATAGAAGTGAGTGTCTTAGCAGAGCTTTGCCGACCTGTTTTAATTCCAGCTTCCTAACCCTGGCTGTTCCCCAGTGTTGGGAGCAGATCTATTTCTCTTGCAGAGGCACCAGCAGATGCCTTGTTGTCCCAAAGGAGGCAACTTTGCTTTGTCAGCAATGTCAGATGCTGTTGCCAGCACTTGGCACTGATCCACACTGAAACACATCTCTGCTGACTGGGCTGTGCTGGGAGGGTACTAGCAAAGAAATGGGATGGGCAGGGGGGAACTTGAGCTTGTTTTTCCCTTTAGGGCTTGGGGAGAGCTCTAATTAGTCTCCTGCTCTGGGGTAAGCAAGTTACATACCGCTCTTATCACATGCAGCCACATTCTGTACTTTGCATGATGTGGGCTCAGCGGGCCTCAGATGTGGTTACAGATATCCATGGGGATGCTGGAGGATGCTTTCAGAGACAGCGACTGGCCATGGTGGTGGTTCTCAGATGTTAAAAGCTGGCTTCTGTGAGGTTTTGCATCCTGCTTTAAGCAACGTACACCTTTGCAGCTCTCAGTTAACTCCATGTCTTTTCCCTCTTTTAGGAAGCATAGATACAAATCTTTGCTGTGAAAGGTGCATTTTCCTTTCTGATGTGACAGACAAGCAGTGAGATAATTAAGAGGAGGGATGTGAGAGGTTTATGTTGGCATTTGAGCTAGATAATGGGAAAATCAGCAGCTCTGAGCTGTTGTTGCAGGCTCTTTGCAAACCCAGGCCAAGCTTCCTACCTTAAATGTACTTGCCATGAACATTTGATAAGCTTTCATTCCCAAGTCCCTTCAGCTAAAGTAACCTCCTAAGTTGTCCATGGTAATTTAAAGCATTCCTACCCCTAGATATTCATCACTGTTGGATGATGCCTCCACTGTAGCAGTGAGCAGAGAAAAGAACTGTGTGTCTGCAATGCAACTTCCCTCTTTCACAACAAAACAAGTTAGCCCATCCTTACACCTTCCTCAACAGATTATGCTTATTAATGCCTGGCTGTGAGATGGAGTCACAGCTTCCTCTCTGCTTTTGTTGGTCTGGGGGCAATGACTTTGTGTTGAGTGACAAGGCAAAAAGCAGAGGATGACAGCATCTTAAGCAACTGCAGCAGGATTTCCTAGAGCTGATCTATCACAGCACTAGGAGTGAAAGAGCAAAGATTGTGTTTGCCAGTCTCAACTTTGTAGAAGACACAGAATAAGGAGATACCTTTCTAGGCTGAGCTAAACCTTCACTTTCCTCCTTGCCTGTGCCGGTGATTTGGAATATGGTGTTTCAAGCCTCTCTGGAGGACCTTAGGATGGAAAGAAATGATTAGCACTCCAGTTGCAAGCACACAAGGGTACCCTGTTTGTACCTTGGGCATGCTGCCTCATTATGGCTTTCAGCCATCTTCTGTAGACAGATTGCATGCTCCTCCTGATTTGCCCACCTGAGTCCTGGGAGGATGAGTCACTGATGACTCTGATGTTGGGCATAGTTAGGAATGGGCAAAGTTGACACCAAATGGTCCTATAAAGTGGGCTAAATTAGGCTTACCTCCCTATCCGCTCTTTCAATTCAGGGAGCAATGAGTGAGCACTTGAGTTCCTGGTCCCCTCTGGTCTTGCTCATCTGCCAAAGCACACAATTCCCCAACCTCAGTAGTGCAGCTGCTCCCTGATTCTTCTGCAAATGCTGTGAACTCAAGGACTGCCAGCTCAGAACACAGCAGTCTCTGTCTCCAGCCAATGCTGCATGCATCGGAGGGAAGTGTTAAACTTTCCATAATGTCCCTAATTGTGCAACACTATACCATGGAGAAGGGATTAACGTATGCCCCAGAGCACGGCCATTGATTAGTTCTATCCTAGCTAATGTCTCTGTAGATTCTATTTTTTTTTCCTATTGATGTCCCTTCCTATTTCTGTAATCTTGCTCTAATACAACGCAGTTGGTTTTTTATCTCTAACTTGCATGCATACTGCATCCAAGGCAGCAGAGATGCAAGGCAACCATCCCAGCTAGCAGGAGATGTGAAGAAGGCAGCTTCAGACAGGCTGGATAGAGACGCAGAGCAGGAAACAGCGCTGGGAGCACAGCAGGAGTCCAGAAGTGGAAAGGACTTTTAGGTCATTGGGCCCCCAACCCTGCTATCACCATGGCATCTATAAACCGGATTTGTGTTCTTGTTAGCAAGCTGCTCTAACACTTTTGTATTTGAAGACTGTGACTAATTAAACACAAGGATTAAGATGTGTTGAAAGAGCCATGTTCAGGTCACACAGATAGCTTAATATCACCTGATCCTTGCTACATGGAGAGCACAGCCCTTCTTGATTTCCCTAGCAGCTTTGAATGCTTAGCAGTTCAGCAAATCAAACCCTTGAGATCTAAACCTGAGCAAATCCCACACTAACCGGGACCCTCTGGCCTCCTGGAGGTGATTGACTTGCTCAGCAGGACACAGAGAATCTCTTCCAGAAACGGGGAAAGAATGAACAGGAGGCAACTGACACCATTCTTGAAGTGCATATAGCCGAAAGCTTTTCTGCCTATTTTTGGTCTTTAAGTTCAGTTTTCATCCCACCTATGGCTGCAGGTTGGGAAGGGCAGTGGTAGGGAAATGTGCTTCATGTCATCTCAGTCAGATAGTTGTTTGAAATCCTCTTCACAGCTGGTCTGCAGAGAAAGACCTATTTCTGAAAAGGAGGATGGCAAGCGTGGTAAGGACTATTCACTGGGCCAGCAGTGGAGGCTGGGGCAGTGTGTGTCAGCAGGAAGCTTCACTGTTAGCTTTCTATCTAGTTCAGATGAGGTTATAAATGATAAGGCAGAAAGGTCAGTATGATCAGCACAGATTTACAGGTAGCCAATGTCCCTGATCAGCTGGTCTGGTTCTTGGCAACAAACACTGCAGGGCTTGAATTAAAGACCCTTATGTTGTCTTTTCTCCCTGTATTATTGTCTGCTAGCCCGCATATCCCACAGGGTGGGCTGCAATCCTGGGATTGCTCTTACTGTGGTAAAGTGGATCCGTTTACTTGGGAGGTTTTATGCTGAACAGGTAACTAGATAGCACCAGTTGTGCCTGATGATTTCTGCAGGGATAAAGGTGCTTAGATGCTAACTTGGCTTTTGACTTGTGTTTAACAGAGAGAGTAATACTGTACACACCTCAGAGGAAAAGCTAGTGTCAGTGTAGATTTAACACCTGTGTTATGGAAATCTTGATGTAAACCCATGCTAGGTGTGATAGTTTTCACACCATTTGTTCCAGCCTGTCCTGCAGAGCCAGCAAGGATAGGAAGGAAAGAGCTGGATATTTTACTGTCAGGTTACTACCCCATTGCTAGACCTGTGAGCCAGAAAGAGCCAGCATGAGCCTTATTTTGGGATATTGTCCCTGTTCAAATAAAGCGAATAGGCTCACCTGTGTAAGAGGTGCTCACAAACCAGGGCGTGGATGCAATCACGCTCCAGATGTGTGTGGACCAGAGCCTGCCTTCTCCTTGCTGTGAGCTAGCAGAAGGGCTATAGTGTGGTGGAAACATTCCTTCTTCTCGCTATTGCTCCCAGCATAATTGTTCCAAGTAGGTTTCTACCAAGCATCATCCTCAGGAAAGTTTGTGCTAGGGCACATTGGCTCAGGGGTATAGTCTACTATTACAATGTACATCCGTCCCAGATCCTTGCCCTGCAGAATGCCTTTGGAGGCTGGAAGTTTTTCCATGGTAGGATTTCCTTAGTGAACTGGAAATAATTCAGCCCAGCTGGGCATTAATTCAGAACTGTGCTTGGTGATGTTGGTCCGACAAGCAGGGTAGAGTCTACTGCAAGCTGCTTCCAGGTACTAGGCTGGGTGAATACTGCTTTTGGTTAGATAGATTCTGAATTACCAAGGGTAACACATCTAAAATGACAGGAGGATTCACAGTTCCTGGTGAGTATGGGCAAGACCAGTATTCAGGCAGCTTGTTGAGCAGCCTGTTTGGATGCTGTCGTATCATGCTGGATAACTTCAGTGTTATCAGTGCTTGCAACTGCAAGTCAGCTCCTTTAGAGCCTTTGAATGGTGTCTGTGCTAGCAGGTCCTGTGGCAGAAGTACTCCCTGCATCCTACTGTCTCCTCCAGCTGAGTCACTCCTTCCTGGGTATGGGTTTTGCTACTCTCAGTGTGTTGAGTTGGCAGCATACCTCAGCTCATTTGGGGTGAGAGATACATCTCTTCTCTAGCACAGGAGGCAGCTTTGGTCCCAGACTCAGAGATGTGAGGCAGGCCAAAGGCACAGCAACTTGTGTTTTCCTTTTATCTCAGGAAAAAGTCTTGTCTGCAGTTCCTCCCTCTGTTGCCGGGTTGAACACCATGTTCCTACCCGGTTCTTGAAGCTTTTGAGCGACCTCATCTTTGCCTCTCTAACAAGGGGCCCAAAATGTCATACTGCTAAAGGCATCTTCCCCAACACCTGGCAACAGGATTGCTAATTGTGCTGGGATGGATGGGGGAGCAATTCCCTGGGTTTCAGATGCAAGCTGATACAGCTTGAAGCTTTATTCTCATTTTTCCCCCAGCCACACATATATCTGTGAGTGTTCCCTTGAGGTCTAGAGATGCAGAATGCACACAGCTGAGTTTTTTAATCCCTTTCACACCTTCCTCTTTTCTTTTTCCCCTGGCCATTTGCTTCCCTGGCTTGCCAGCACTGCAAAGTGAGCCTCTACGCTGGCTTCTGTGCGTGCAAAGTCATGCTAGCCCAGCTTTCCACACCACTGAGTATCAGGAGGTTGCTGCTAGCAGGTGCAAATGCTGCTGCCTTGCCAAGAGCTCTTGAGGGCACTTGCGAAGTCAAGAGTGTCCTCTAGAAGAAAGTGAGGCAGGAGCTTGACTTTCTTAATGTGAATGATCCTCCAAAGAAAGCTCAGTTTTTCTGTGGTCCTGGGAGATCAATACTAAAGATGGTGGAGAAAGACCCTCTCTGTGCATTATACTGCAACCCAGACACTGAGCATGGTTGCCTCTGACAACTGAATGCTGGGGATGATCCAGCAGTAGAGGAGAATGTGCCCTTTGCACAACTTCAACAGTGTGCCCACAATGCCTCCTGAAGGCACACACACTGAGGTCCTTGTGGTCTGTGGCTACCAGTCATCATGGTGACATGGACTGGTGATTGTGCATCGGCTGTTCGTGTTTTAATCTGGCCTATTGGTGTGAAGTGAAGGTGGTGGAAGTCCTCATTTCCCCCACTGTCAGCCGAGGTAATTTGCTGGTCTTGCTGGTAATCTCTAGCAGAGAGACTGGAAGTGGGTGGGAGCTGGGAACATTTTCAGTCAGCGTAGTCAAAGTGCTAAGATGTGCCCGTGTCTTTCAGCTTCACCACATCTCGTGTATTCTGAAGCCTCTCAGGCTTGCAACTCTGGTAGGACAGCTAGTGAATGTGTGTCAGCACCTGCCTTCCCCTCCTCATGCCCAGCAGGGAGGCAAATGCTGGTTGTGGGACTCAGCCTTACACACTTGTGTCATGCTATATGAACTATCTATATGGACTCCTTCATGAATGCAGGGGAGGGAGCAAAGTGTGCTTACTTGGAAAACCAGCAGTGAGCTATCGCAAATGAAACCAGTGTGATCTGTTGCCAGATAATTACTTGGTCCTGGAAACATGAAGAAACTTTAAAAGAGCTTCTGTAGCCAAAACATTGTTCTGCTGGTTGGGTCCCACGTAGGGGACATAAAATTGGAGCATCTGTTCTAATTAGTGATGGGAGCTTGCTGCATCAGGATCAAAGGAGAAAGCCTTAACTGAATCAGGCTAAGATCAAAGTGTCCTAAGTACAGGAAGGGCCCGTTCCTCTTTCTGCTGACAGTGGTGTA
Organism: Psittacus erithacus; assembly: GCA_009867235.2. Lineage (NCBI taxonomy): Eukaryota > Metazoa > Chordata > Aves > Psittaciformes > Psittacidae > Psittacus > Psittacus erithacus. Next base: position 22,982 of record WYDI02000816.1, read on the forward strand.
CCCTGCTCTTCCTCCAGGCATGCTGCTTACAGGGATGCTTAATTACTAAGTGAGGAGAAGTCTGCACATACAAGAGAGGGTGTAATGGCCATTGTAATCCAATTCTAAGAGATGATTTGTCATGATCGATGCTGCTTGTCTCTCACAAGTCATTAAACTTTGAATGCTTAGAAAAGATCTGAATTGTGTGCCCTTGCAAAAGGAGATCCTTTAAAACATCCTTTGCTTGTTTTTTTCTGACCTCTTATATGCAATTTTACTTAGTAGATTGGCTGTGTGTGCATATGTCTATATTTGCATTTATATTTACCCCAGGGAATTCAAGTCCTCATTCCTTAGGCTGCATTGAAAAATCTTCATCCCAATGGATATGCTAAATTTGAAATTTCTTCCTCCCTCTCTCCCCTGCCTGCCTCCTTTTGCATTAATGCAAACCCCTAACTTTGGAATGTTTAAACATATATGGTTTGGTTGAGTTTTCCTACTAGATGTTTTCCTGGGCGTACAGGTTTACAAGTGTACCTGTCTTTGTGAGCATCCACCTGTGTCTTGGGCCGTGAGTATTGGTGTGGAAGGATGCAGTCATGTAGATACTTAGTCTGAGAGACAAAGACACTGTAGTTTCTAAGGATTATGTGATCTTTGGTCTTTCAACTGTCTCCCTTAGACAGGAGGTGTGTTATAGTAATGCCCCTCAGGTGCTGTGCTAACATACCTACTTCCCTTGTTCATGCCTGTGGAAGAGGACTTTGCCTCGCTGTGGTCTCCTGACTGTTCTATTGCCTTGTTTAAGCTTACTTGTCAGAAGTGGTTGTGTGTTTTCCTCAGCTGTAGCCCTGCACGTGCCACTTAGCTTAACAAGATGAGTCTTTGTCTTTAAATGCCTCCTTCCTTGGACACATCCAGGGTCAAAGAGCAGCTGACAAGCCCTGGGATACCTGAGGCAAAGGCAAGTCTGAGGAGCTGGCTTGCTGGGTGGTTTAATAAGACAGAGACAGGACAGCATGGTCTATGTGGGGCGCTCATCTTGCATGTCAGGTTCAAAGCAGCTCCCCTTAGCAAGACAAATGGACAGGGACCTCAGCTCTTCCTTAGTGCATCCCCTTTTCCTCCAAAACCACTTCATGGCATTCAAATTAAAAAGGATGCTGTGGTCCCTTGAAAAGGGAAAGAGATTATGGGAGCAGTGGGGTGCTGGAGGGTGGGAGTTGGGTACTGGCAAAGCAAAGGGAATAGTATCTATTTGTTTCCTTTTTATAAAGTGCTCATAAGTAGATTAGGGCATTCCCGAATTTATTGAAAAGATATTTTTAAAGTGAAGAAATTATGCATGTTCTATTTTAGTGTTTTTATTATTCTGCAGGATGTTTGCAATCAACTAATAGTAAATATTATGAGTAGAAAGATTGCGGTAAGGTATGAAAATTACATCAGCTTGATGATTGAGTGATTGGTGTAACTAACCTTGCAGTGCAAACTGGAAACTCTGCTTTTTCCAGTGAATTTACTGTTAGTGAATACTCACACTTAAGCATTACTTTTTCTGAATACCAAGAATTTGAATGTGTGGGGTTTTCTTGGAGGGAATAAGGGATGGGGCTGAAGAATACGAGTAGCTGGGTTTGCTCTCATGGACAGCATCTCATTAAATCTACACTGAACATGGCAGAAGAGCTTTCTCCACCATGTTGGAATAAGAGGTTAATCCAATAAATGTCCAAATAATTGTAACTCTGCACACTGTTTAGCACATGGGTGGTGCTAGACTGGGTCTGTAGTCATGGCTCAGTAGCCTTCAACTCTAGGCCTGCAGAAAAGGTGATCCCTCCTCAGGGTCATACTCAGTGAGAGGCATCTCCAGACTTGACTTAGATCACTTCTGGGCTACTGCCACTGCTTGGCCAGCCATAAGTAATTAAAGAGTCCAAAACCATTCCTAGTCTGTTGACCACGGACGCAAGTGGAAGGCAGATGCTTTGTGGTAAAGGTGATGCTCATTACTGGCTCTTCAAATGATTTACTTCCACTTGCTGCTGACAGCCCTGCATGGGAGATTGATGGATTAAGCTTTCAGCGGCTGCTCCTCATCCAGGCACTTAATTCTCTGAGATGTTAGCACCAGAGATGAACTGTTTCCCTAGGACTTTCCAAAATGTTCCATACTTTTAAGTACGTGCCAAGCCTCTGAGGAAAGTCAGGGTTGTTTTTTTTTCCTGCAAAGAAAGAAAGTAATGAATTTCACTTGGAAGCATTAAAATAACATTTTGTCTAGTTGTGTTCTGAAGCACTTCTGAGCTTCCCTGAACTACCTGAGGCTTTGGAGGGGGGAGGCTGCTGAGGATTTGCAGCATCCTGGTGTATTGCAGCTACAGAGCAATCAGTCCAAACCCAGACACTCATCATAGGCTCTTCAGGGGCTAGAAACTTTGGGCCTGCAGCATCTGAAGAGCCTTCAGGCTCTGAGCAGCCCATCTCTCTATTAGGAAGGCTGGGAAGGATCCCACAGCAGACAAGTATGTGGAAGACTCACCTTTTCCTCAGAAATCCTCCTGTTTTATTTCTTTGTGGTTCAGATTAAAGCTTATTCTTGTGAAGTATTTAATCTTCAGCAAACTAGTGTCTCTTAGAAGAAAATAGAAGCATCGCTGGAAGACTTTCCTGGAGTCAGCAACAGAATAGGGCGATCCATGGACTACACTTAGGTGATAACAATATTCTGATATTGCCTAAGAGCTTGAAAACTCCTTCCTTTCTCCTCCAACAGCCTCCAACATGCTTTGAACAAGAAAATAGTGAGCTGTCATATAGAGAGATGGTTTTTAGAGGCAGTATTTTGGGTTTTGGGGGAAAATGGTTTAAAGAATTCCAGTGGTATTCAAAATGGTGATGGTTAATCCTTGGTTAGTTTCATTTGATAAGATATTGGCAGCAGGAGGCATTTCCCTGTGTGACTTGCAGTCTAAAACCTTCAGCCTTTTAGTTGCCGTGCTAGGAAGCTGGGGCTTATCCTGCTTTGAGCCCTTGTCTAGCCTGTGTGGAATATAAGTAACTGAATGATGGAAATGCTGGGAAATAAATGAGATTTGATGAGATCCTTCATTATCAGTAGTCATTTTTCAGCAGCTAGATAGTAATACCTGGTCTGTAAGAGTTTTACATTTTTAACCCTTTAAAAGTGGCACTAACATGTTTCTGCTTCTGCAGGACTTTGTGAGTCATAGAAGCATGAGAAGAATTCTTCTTACTCCTTGGTGAAGATTTGTGGAGTGCAGTTTCCTTTTCTGTTTCAGTGATGCTGGGTATCATTAAGATTGACAGGTTCAAAAACATACTTTGTTATCTCTTAGGCACAGCTTGGCTACTCCTACAGCTCTCCCTGTTGCCAAAACAAAACCTATTGTTTTCAGAGGCTCTGAAACTAGAGTGCTCTCACTTAAAAGGGCCACCTATCTGCACGTGTCTGTGGAAAAGTTCTGTATGAGAGCAGCCTGGTCTGTTGAAGGAGGAATGGAATTCTTTTTAGCCTGAAATAATCAGTAAAGCATAACTGTGTAAAACTAGGATGCTGCTGTCATGATCTGCAAGTGTATGGGGCCACTTGTAATGCTTGCACTAGGTGTCCTTCTCCGGAAATGCTTGAACTGAGTGTCCTTCTCTTTCCAGGTCTGGTGTGTCCTCTGGAGGTGTCAGTCAGTTCAGGGAGTATCCAGGTTGCACGAGGCCAGACAGCAGTATTGCCCTGCACCTTCACCACTAACGCTGCTCTCACTAACCTTAATGTCATCTGGATGGTCATTCCTCTTTCTAACGCCAACCAGCCTCAACAGGTAGGTCCTTTCTCACTGAAGCATATATTTCTTTGGGGATTTCCTTTTCTTCACCCTTTTCATGCTAATCTGAATGTAGATGCTTTACAATGCTGAGTCTCTGGTTGCCCCAGAACTTCATTGTCCCTTCATTGCTGAACATGCCCCTTGGATCTTACATGAATCTGTTTTCTTCAGTGCTTTATTAACTGATGTGCATCGTGTCCTTGGCCACTTTGGCTGGAAGCATTTGAGGCAGGTGTATGTGGTACTGTATTGTTGCCCTTAACCTTTGTGTTCAAAGAGAGCAGGAGATGTAATCCATGTTTTGGTGCACTATATATTGGATTTGGAAGACCTAGAAGCAGCTTCAGACTTAAATAGGTGAAATCTATGTAAAATGGGCCATAACACAATTCATAGACTCTTCTCCCCTTTTGCTTCTCTTCTTTTGCCCTGTCAATTGCTTATGCAAGTGCCATTCTTATTCATCAGCAAATGAGAGTTTGTTGTGGTGGGCATAAGAATCATAAGCTAAGATCTGTTTTTTGCCCACAAACTCTGACAGCAGAAGATTGCTATTGCTCTGAAATGTATCTGTCTTGGGTCATACTGCCCTTATCACATTTAGTATTCAGTTGTGAGAACCTGCACTGAGAAGTACTTGTTCCTCAGGGACTTGGTCTGAATACATACAGCTATGTAAGCTGTCTGACTGGTAGAGGCTGTGCAAGTTCAAGGCTTACATTGCCTGTCATTCAGTTCATCCCAATGATCTACAGTAAGTGTGAAATCATGGCAGCACCTAACTGGCTGAGACTCCAAATGATACTGTCAACTGGGGAGATGTTTTTCAGCAAAGTACTCATTGACCTGCAGAGAATCTCTGCTTCTCTACGTTGATTCCATCCAGATGGGTGATGACTATTATATGAAGCAGGCTGGTACTGCCAATCCAGCTATGGATGACCTGGGTATCTATCTGTTCTGTTACCTTTGTGAACACTTCTATTGACATAAAATAGGCTACAGAGTGTGTTCTTTTATAGAAAACACCTCTGCTAGGATGGGTCTGCCTTGGATAACTGTATACTGAGATCTGGTTATTTAGAGACCTTTAAGGAACTGGTCCTTTTGGCTTTGGGAGCTCACATTTTGCATGCTGTTCTTCCTCCTTACTCAGTTTTGTTTGAGCTTTCTTTTCTTTTCCAGGTTATTCTCTACCAAGGGGGTCAGATCTTTGGTGGTGCACCCCAATTCTATGGGAGAGTGGGGTTTGCTGTGACAATGCCAACAACCAGTGCCTCGATCTTCATTAACAACACTCAGCTATCGGATACTGGCACATACCAGTGCTTAGTCAACAATCTTCCTGACCGAGGCGTCAGGAATATTGGAGTCATTGGACTTACTGTCTTGGGTGCGTTTGTTGGTATTATGGGGGAGATGGGAGAAAGAGGAAAAAAGGATTCTCTGTGCATGATAGTGCATCATAGCAGAAAAATATGGTAGCGTACACATTGAAGCCCATTGGCATCCTGCGGTAATGGATGGTATTGTAGGAGTTTGTAGGGCACACAGTCTTCATATGTAGGTAATATGTAATGGAGTTTCAAAATATGGTGAAGAGAAAACTTTTGTGGAGTTGCAAAGAAGCATGAATTAAGTATGAGGGCATCCTGGAGAGCTGAAGGGACCATAAGAGTTTTGAGAAGAGAATGACTATAGAGCTTAGCTTTCTTTTCATGAAAGCAGTTAATACTGTATGATCCCTAGGATGTTAAGTACTCCAGAGCATGTGCCATTATAAGGCTATGAAAGCAAAACCCTACCACAGCAACCTCTATTAGCTCACATCACCCTTACTATCTCAAAGACAGGAATGTTCAACTTTTTCTCTAGGGAGGGATCTAAGAGAACTGAGTCCTGTGTCAGCAGTGGTCTGTAACCTTGATGGGCTGGTGGGTTAGGAATCTTTGTGAGTTATCACCCCGCAAACACTAAGGGATACTTGTCTGCTGCCTCCCTTTTTTCCCTTTGTCAGCTCTTGCCACTGTCCTTGCTTTCCCCAGCAGCCCATACCCAGAAAGAGCCTGAACTCCGCTGTTTGGTTGTATTTCCTGACCTGCTGTCACCCTCCCCTCTTCTCTCGCAGTTCCTCCATCTGCCCCGCTTTGCAGAATCCAGGGGTCCCTGGACGTAGGCAGCGATATCACACTGACCTGCAGCTCGGAAGAAGGCATTCCCCGACCAACATACCTCTGGGAGAAACTGGACAATGTTCCCAAGTTACCCCCGACTGCCACACAAGGTGCTCATTCTGTTGATTATCCTCTTATTTCCCAAGTGACAGCCTGGGCTTTTCTTTCTCTGAGCCGCCAGAGGTGGCATGGCTCATTAAGTGTTTGCCATCACTTGCATGGTCACTTTATTGGAACAAAGATTCCTAGAGCCCATGGTGGACTAGGTACCCTCCAGTGACCACTTAAACTTTCATGGGTTTTTGGTACTGAAACATGTTCCCCATTGAGAAGCAAGGATCTGGTTGAATGGGGGAGAGAGAGCATGGTTGCCAGATGTTGGCATGTGGCTGGAGATCTCAGCTGCTGACTCACCTGCATTTTAAACCAAGTGAAAGGTTCATAGATTGGAAACTGGGAGAAGGGAAGCAGAATCATCCCGAGAAAATACTGCCATCTTCTTGCACCAAGATCCCTGTTCTCTGCTATAGCTACCTTTCATTTGTACGTAAAAGCAGGGCTCTTTGATCAGACTGGGTACTGCCCCGCTCCAAGTCCCATCCATAAGATTTCTAACCCTAAGTGTCCTGACCAAGTAGTGATAGCTGTGCTTTTGCCCTTTATTTTTCCATATTTTAAGAATACACAAGCATTTTCATTTTACATAATTCAAGAATGAAGAAAATTGGCAGAGCATGAGGTGGGAAGCCCAAGGGTGGGAGTGCAGGGGTTCTGGAGGGCAGGACTGAACTTGGTAGGTGGGTCTGGGTATAGGTAATGGAACATATCATCCTTCCTCCTTTTTCTCACACAATGCTGAGTCCCAAGCTTTCATTTGCAGAAATTCAGCTATAAGAAGAAAAAGAAACATCCAGTGTAAACTCCTTAAGACCTAATCTTGCTCATGGCTGGGAGGGGTGGTGTGTGCATGAGCGCGCACACACACACACACACAGTGCTTCCATCTCAAGCTTGTTTCCTGATTTATTTCTCACATCAAAATTCCCTATTTGCTGGCTTTGCCTTTTCATGGTTTTCCTCAAGGAGGGAAGGGATTTAAATCCTTCTTTTCTCTCTGACTAGACCAAGTCCAGGGCACTGTCACTCTCCGAAATATCAGCACTGTGTCCTCAGGTCTTTACCAATGTGTGGCTTCAAATGCCATTGGAACCAGCACTTGCCTTCTGGACCTGCAAGTCATTGCACGTAAGTATTTTGACAAGGGAGGCTTAGTTACCTGCTTCTGCCTTGTGGCAGTAAAGCGTGTAACCATGTTTGCTGTGAGCCACCATGTGCCTCTCTGTCAGAAGATTGTTGTGCCCTGGAAAGGGGATGTTGCTTTTTTTCCCCTTCCAAGCCATGATAGCTTCAAACACTCATGGATGGCCACAGCTCAGCCCTGATTTCTTCTCCATTCTCTGTTCAATTGTCCCTGCAGCCCATCCCCGGAGTATAGGCCTGATTGCAGGAGCGGTGGCCACAGGTGCTGTTGTGCTCGTGGTTTGCATTGTGTTGGTGGCCGTAGCACTGTTTTACTGGAAAAATAAACACAAAGAAGAAGAGGAGGAGGAGATTCCCAATGAGATAAGGTAAGAGGCAGGGAAAGGTGGTGGCAGGGAACCTCTGACTGCTTAGCAAAAGCTGACAGGAAGGCAGTCAGAACTCTGAATCTTGCTAATCCTGGGTTTGTTCCAGTGGGTCAGAGGAAGATGCCCTTGTATGTCCAGAAACTGGAGGGAGCAAATGAATGGTAATCACAGATCTAGTTTTCAATATTGTCTTTATTGAGAGCTTTGACTTGGTGTTAGCTCTGTAGAGAAATGACATGTTGGGGATCCAGAACCATAACATCAAGCAGTGATGGCTGAAAAGTGCTGGAGATAGAACGTTGCTCTTCTCTGGTGTTACTGCCGCAGTGTTTCCCTCTGGCGGCTACCTGCAGCTCCACTAAGAATCAGTTTCATTGGTTGTACAGTCATACTTACTACCTGTGAAGTGCTAGTGGTTAAGACAGCCAGTGATTTTGTTCCCCTAGACACATAAGTGTGGATTGTTTGCCTCTGTGCTAGGCATGCAGAGGAATTAATGTGCAAAGAGGTGGGTCCTGCAAAGAGGTGTGAGTAAATGGGCCAAGGAGCAATGCTGGCTCACGTAGGAACTGTCCTTTACCTGGAATTGGTGGTGTTGACCCCAGCAGGATGCGGTGGGGAGGTGTTGGGCAAGTGGGACAGCATCCTCCATGTGGCCTCTCCCTCACAGGGAAGATGACCTGCCGCCCAAATGTTCCTCTACTGCGAAGACATTCCACGCCGATGCATCCTCATCGGAGAACGACACCCTCACCTCCTCCAACACCTACAACAGCCGCTATTGGAACGATCCCAAAGCCAACCATGCCACAGACTCCTTCACCCGCTTCAGCAATGCCAACGACTCCCACCAGCCCCCTTTCTCCCGCTCGGGGAGCACGAGCACCCGCCCCGTCTATGCTAATGGCGGCCATCCATCCCCGGCTCCCCCTAAGACGCTGGTGGTGACGGCCAGCACGGCACCGTCCCCTCAGGAGGTGATGCGCAGCAACGGCTCAGTCAGCAGGAAGCCACGGCTGCCACACACTCGCTCCTATGCTGTCAGCCAAGCCACGCTGGAGCGCATCGGGGCCGTCCCCGTCATGGTGCCCGCTCAGAGCCGCGCTGGCTCCCTTGTGTAGGGCCATACCGGCAGGTGAGAGCCAAGCAAGGGACCTTTCCTAGCTGGTGGGGGCAAAGAGACCTTACTCCTTCCTGAAAGGCAGCGAGGTGGCAGGGGACACACACACTTGCCTCTCTGCCTGCGCTCCCCTCTGGAGGCTGCTGCTGGCTGGTGGGACATCCTCGGCTGTGCCGCATCGGAACTCCTTGCGCAGGTGGATGCCGCAGATGTGCCAAGGCTGGAGGAGCAGGGATGTTGGGATGTGCTCCCCAGCTGCTGGGCACTGGCTGGGATGTGCACCCAGCCCTGACCTTGGGGGGACTTTTGCTTTTGTTTCCCTCTAGGGATCAATTCCATCCATTTGGGTCTTTCAGGGAGGTTTGGGGAGATATATATATATTATTTTTTTTCCGTTGTTGTTGCTGTTTTATTTCCAAGAGGACGACAGCCTGTATCGGGGCAGGGAGAGGTGCTGAGGCAGGGTATGCCTCAACATGGCAGCCCCAGCTCCCTCCCCACGGCCCCAGTCCCACTATTGGATGAGGAAGGGCAGCGCACCAGGGCCAGGAGGTATGGACCAGGCTGGAGGGGCAAGATGAAGGCACAGCCAACAGCCTGGCCAAGGGGATGGCTGGCTGAAGGCACTGACTGGGGAACATTTGTGTTTATTTTCTGCAGTTCTTCCCCCACCCCAACACGCACACAAACCCACACAGACACATGCGGGTCCTCCTCAGGGTGGATGTTCTTCTTGCGCTAGCTTGAGGTGCCACCAGAGTTCATGTTGTTTATGTCTGTGGAGGGTACAGCTGTTTGAGCATCTTCCCCTGAGACACTCTGTGCAGGGTGAGGGTGCATTGCTGCTACTGCTGCTTCTGTAGGGCTTGCTTCTTTTTGGTTTTGGTTGTTGTCGGGGTTATTCAGGAGGCAGAGGGGAGCAGGGCGGTGGGGCAGAGCAGTGAGGCAGGTCCAGAGGCATCTGCTGTGCCTGGGTTGTTCTGCTTTGGGGCAAGTGGCTTCAAATCCTAGAGCTTTGGTATTTGCATGGTGGGTTTTCCCTAGCCAGCCTGTGCAGTGCTGCCCCTGCAGGGCGTGTGTTGTGCTTGGGGCCCTCACATGGAGGCATCACAGTTTTCCTTCCCGCTCTCCCACACGCACAGACTTTGCAGACCCTGAGGTTGGCAGGATTTGTTTCCACATCTCTCTTTAGAAAGAGTGAAAGCCGGGGCTTAACGGAGGGGGCAGCCCTATGGAAGCTCACGTGCTATCTCTCTGCCTCCCTTACTTCCCTCATTGTTCCAGGGCCGGGTACTGGTGGCATCTGCCAGTGGCTCTGCCATCTCCTTGCAGCAGGGAGGTGGCTGTGGCTGGCACCTATCCTTTTTCTATTGCAACTAAATAGCCTTAATAAAAGCCAAGAGTTGAAGCTGCGGGAGGAACCTGGTGTCATTTAGAGGGCTGGGACTTACCCTTTTAGAGAGCACTGGCTCAAAGGGATCATGCCTGGATGGGTGCCTCAGCCCTCCTGCATAACACTAACCCTTGCATATGTGATGCCAGTGGGCACCTCCAAAAGCGCCAGAGCCATTCCAGGTCTGCTTTTGGAAAAACAACGTGGGGAGTCACAGGTGACTTCCCGTAGCTCTCACGTTGGATAAGGAGTCTGTTTAAGCCAACAGACTCTTCCTCATCCCCACTTTCCTTGTCCTGGCACGGCTTTCCTTTCCCTAGCAGTGCACAAACCTTGGGCAGGCCCCTCTGCCTCAGCAGTACCTTTCAAATGCAAGCACAAACTCTGAAGAAGAGGAGGGGAGAGATGAAGGCTGGGTTCCCACGCGGGCACGCTGGCTTTTTGGGAGGTTGGGGCTCCCAGGCATCACTAGGTTTGAAGCTTGGCTGAGAATTTGTGCCTTCTTTGCTTAAAACAGAAACAAAATAAAAGGAAAAGGAGGGGGAAAAAAGAAATCCAACCTCCCTTCCTTCCCCAAAACACAACTCCATCCAGAATGGGTGCAAACACCTGCAGCAGTGCAGGCAGGAGGCTGCTCTGTGTGTCTACACATGCTCTACCAGAGCAATCCTCTTTCCTGCCTGTCTGTTCGCTTTGCTGCTGGGTGGTAGGATTGAAGAGGGAAGAAGAGTGGCTTTAGAAACCTTAATGTGGGAGGGGAAAACACAAAGGAAAACAATCAAAGGAAAGCTCAGACACATTCTCTCTGCTGTTGTAACAACCCCTGTGTGACATTTACAGGAACACTGCCCTCAGCAGGTCCCCTCCTCTACTGGGAAAGCTCTTCTGGTTCCTACCCTCCATGAGACTGTTTGCTCCTCTTTCTTTGTCCTTTCTAATTGTCCAAAATTCAATAAAACTTTATTCATATAAAAAAAAAGGATTTCTTACTGCCTTCTGCTGCTTTTTCCACCCCCTTTGCCTCATTCTGTAACTACAATCCATTTGGCTGTTAATACTCCTCCTTGATACAAATGGTAGTAAGCAGTGACTGTGCAGCCAAGAGCTGCATGTTCTTAGTTCAGCCTGTCTGGTAGTGAACCCTGGTATTATAGTCTTGTTTTTCTCATTCATAATAGACTGACATTGCCCTTGAAAGTACAGTTTCCCAAGCTTGCAAGGTCTCTACTTCTCTAGACAAAGGTGAGTTTAATTTTCTGTCATTTGGGGGGAAAAATCCTTCTCTGCTTTGAGTGATGTGGGAAAATGTCTTTTAAAATTGCCTGAGTTTGCTCATGTATTAGGTTTCCAGTATGAAACATGGCATGTTCATCTCAGATTTAGAATCTAAGGCAGTCACCAGGATGGTCCTCACTGACTTTCTTTGACTTTTGAATAATTCTGTTAGGGGGAAACTGTCAAGAAGCTAACAAAAGTGCTGATCCCCATAGTCAGAGCATCTTGGGTGACATGGTTTAGTGTGAGGTGTCCCTGCCCATAGGGGGGTTGGAACTAGATGATCTTAAGGTCCTTTCTAACCCTAAATATTCTATGATTCAAACTTCCAGGGCATAAGGGCACTGGGAAACACACACTTCTTAGTCCATATCAATAGCTGCTAGCAGAAGGTTATTATTAGTTAGAGCAACCTGATGTTTTGCCAAAGATTTTGCATTTTTCTGTCTGTGTTTAATTTTCCTTGTTCCTTCTCTAAACCCCCCAGATATTCTGAGAATGATTATTAAGACCAGAAATCTACAGATAAACCAGCAGTAATAATTCAGCCCTGCTGCACATGCATCATATTCTCATTCCTTGGTATTTTTCAATACCTCATTTCAAATACTCCTGTAAACGTGCTTTCAGCTATAGGCCTTACAGTAAATGAGAAGGCAGCATTGCCATTCTTGGGAAGTTGTAGGAATCTTATTGTTTCATTTTTCATCTGTTGGTTGTGCAACCTCGATGTGACATTAATAGCATCTTTGTATTTTATTCCCATGATAGCCCTGTCAGTGTTCTGCTATCCTATTCATTCCTTGTCATGGCTTGCCCCTTACATCATTCTTTTGAGCGGCTCTGCCTATTGATCTAGAGGAGAATTTGCTAAGAGACAGGATAGTTTACTAGGCTTGTACAGCACCCAGGATGCTGGAGTTTTAGCCTGCAAATTGTATGTAGTGAGGCATTGCTGCAATATAAATATCTAGCCAAAAATAATACCAGTTAGATGACTTGACAGTGCTCCAGAGTGACTATTTATCATTAAAAAGCAAACAAAGGCCCAAGCTTTTATGGTTGTCAGTGGAAGTCACTACTGAAGTGCTTGAGTTTGCGGACAGCTTTCAACCCCAGCTATGTAACAGGGATTATCCACCACTGTGGGTGTCACCTATGTTATTTTAAATGTCAATTCTTATTGGTTATATCACCTTCCACCAAAGAGCATCAGAAGGGAACTTGTTCTAGCACAAGGATTAACTGTGCATTTGAGTATTGAGGCAGAGAAATAACAATGGGAGGATGCTTCATGCTTTAGAAGTCAAGATCTTTTTGGAGGTTGATGTAGACAACAACTCAATTGAAAACACTTGGGAAGCTGTAGACTGACAGAAAGGGTTTTTTTTAACTTATACAGGTTTTGGACTCAAGTCTGCTGATTCATCTGAACTAAAAAAGAGTAAAATTACCCAGACACATGCATTTCATCAAACTATTGCCAGAACACAGATGATTTCCAAAGAAAGCCAGTCTAACAGATGGTGTCCTGTCTCAGGCTACCTGGCTTCCCATAAGGACCTGGGATGCTCAGTAGACCAATCAACCTTATGTCACGGTTTAGATTCTCATGAAGAGTACCTTACGTCAGGGTAGTCTCAGATGACACCCAAGACCAAGATGACTGGGTGATCCATTTAGGCAGAGGAAATTAAACTGAATTTTTTTTGCCACCTGCCTAAAAGGGAAGATATTGGGGAATTTTCTTGTTAAATTACTGGTTTCATCAAACCTATTGGCAAGGTTTTCCAAGTTATTGGATTTTTCTTGGAAGCAACATTTTGTGTCCCAGCTGCATTTGTTTTAGGCATGCAAGTACCTTTCTGTGTCTAACTGGGATCTTCCCATCCATGATGCTGATGACTTGTAGGTAGATAAGGCTGTTGTGTGTGTGCCAACACCCAATGCACCCAAAATGGTCCAGCAGATTCTCTTAAGAGGGTCTTGAACATTTCGAAGACAGAGGGCAGGAAAAACTGAGGAAACTGATCTGTTTCACATGTTAACTTCAGAGCAAACCCAACTGGCTGTCCTTTTAACTCATCTGGCCTCTGTTAAAAGGATACCTGGAGTAGAGAAGTTATGAGGTATCTCGATGACTGAGTTGCCATTCTCCCTGTGCTTTTTTCCAAGTGCTGCTGGCCATCCTGCGAATGAAGTTGCAAAGCCACTGTCCATTATATTTGAAAATTCATGGCAGTCAGGTGAAGTTCCCAATGACTGGAAAAAGGGAAATATAACCCCCATTTTCAAGAAGGGGGAAATGGATGACCCAGGGAATTGCAGAGCAGTCAGTCTCACCTCTGTGACTGGCAAAATCTTGGAGCAGATTCTCCTGGAAGGCATGCTAAGGCACATGAAAAACAACGAGCTGCTTGGTGACAGCCAGCATGGCTTCACTAAGGGCAAATCCTGCCTGACCAATTTGGTAACCTTCTATGATGCGGCTACGGAACTGATGGACAGGGGTAGAGCAATTGATGTCGTCTACCTGGACTTGTGCAAAGCGTTCGACACTGTCCCACACAACGTCCTTGTCTCTAAATTGGAGAGACATCAATTGATAGATGGACCACTCGGTGGGTAAAGAACGGGCTGGATGGCCACACACAAAGAGTTGTGGTCAATGTCTCAGTGTCCAGCTGGAGACCAGTAACGAGTGGTGTCCCTCAGGGATCAGTGTTGGGACCGGCCTTGTTCAACATCTTTGTCGGTGACATGGACAGTGGGATTGTGTGCGCCCTCAGCAAGTTTGCCGATGAGACCAAGCTGTGCGGTTCGGTTGATACCCTGGAGGGAAGGAATGCCATCCAGAGGGACCTTGACACGCTTGTGAGGTGGGCTGATGCCAA